>JANFOE010002869.1:0-118918 GCA_025667525.1 Glebionis coronaria
TTCGGCTTATGGATATGGCCTAGTATTAAACACGAGCCCACCTTTACCCGTTGACTGATCTGATAGTGCCCATCATCTATACCAGGATTGGGGTTAAAACCTTGGAGGGTACCAGTTAAGTTTACAAAGCTTGTCGTATTGAATATGGCTAGGTCGACTTGCGGTTGAAGGAGCAATGGGATGGTTATGACCATCCTAATGTTGTGAATGAGCATGGGCTTGACCGGATGGTTGCACGAGTGGAAAGCACGTGTGATGTTGTGAGTGGTGTTGTTCTTACTTCCTTTCAGCTATATTTTTGTCCTTTTAAGGCAAACGGATCACTATAGGTGGCAAAACTAATGTGTGGATTGGGTAACTAGTTAAACTTGGTTCGGGTTAGTGCATATACTTTTGGTATTAGGTCGAACACCAGTTAAATAGTTTTTGAAGACTCAAACGCGATACAAAACCAACTTCTAAACTACGAAGCATGTGACGCTTTCCCCTTTTAGTTAAAAAACTATATGTGACCCTTTGAGATAATTGTCCAACTTAGTGTTTGTCCATACTTGCGACAAATCAAGAATCGACATCTTCTCCAATTAGTCAAGGGCATTATAGTCAAACCTTTAAAAGAAAAAAGTCGATAGGAATAGATTCAAACCAGTTACAACAATATAATCACTTTAACATAGAAACCAATCTTGTTTAATTGATCACGCTGCAGTAAAACGAAACAAAGAAAGCAAAAAATAGAACGGAATATTCCAAGACATATCTTGTTGCCATTTAGTAAGAGAGGTGGCATAATGTTTGATCTAAAAAACTGAAAACTTGTGGTTTTCAAAATAAGAAATAATATGTTCATAGATTTTTTATTTTGGAATGTTTCAATATTGTATCACTACTGCCAACAAATACTACATACTACTTGGAGCATAAACTGTATAAAGACTTGCATATGCAACTAAAATGGACAAAATGGCCATCGTATAACAAATAACCAAGATACCAATTCTAAAGGTGAAGAACTACGGATGTTCTGTTATTCACAAGTATCACATATATGACTTTGAAATATGTCATTTATTAATTACAAAGTTTTATCCTACTAACAAAATAAGGATCGGCACCCATCTCAACCTATTGCAGTATAGCACGAAGAAGCTAGTACTAAAATTAATCAGCATGGCTGCTTCAGAGATTAAACGTGTGACTAAAGCTATCGTCAATTTCTAGGTAATGATGAGTATATGAAATCATGTTGAGCATGACGCGATGTGAGGACAGACAAGAAAACTAGGATTAAAGGTGACAAAGAAGATAAAAAAAAATAGCATCCGCTATAACGAAAATCAGTATAAGCGTGTCATAAACCAACTATTTGTAAACGGGTTCACTAAAATATACATGAATTCTCTAAAGAAACAAGCAAACAGATGTACAAAACTTAACATATACATGCCCGAATTTTTTCATACAATGCACATAATGATAAGAAATATAGGTAAAAAATTGGTATTTGGCGGCACTAAACATACAAATGGCTGCACTAAAACATATGCCTTAAGCTATCTTATACATACGCATTCCATAAATTTATTGCCATTAAATGATAAAAATACTTTTTTAATTTTTACATACCTACTTCATAAATAACACAAAACATTAACACATATTCACAAAAATAAGACAAAAAATAGAAAATATATAAAATTATGTAACTTACAGTTTTTTTGAATATTCTTATTGGGGAACAAAGATGTGAAATTGTTGGCAAGTCTGATCCCAGTTCTTCTACAATGAACTGTCATAATAAAAAAACGAAATCATTAACTATGAATCAATAAAGCTCAAATAATATGAAAAATTACTACTCAGAAACTAATAATAAGTCATATAGCTTAATTAAATATAACTATCGTGTAAGAACTTACAATTGGGTTTTGACAATAGAGGTGATTCTGGTGGCGGAAATGTGGCGGCGGAGATGGTGGCGTCGAAGAAGATGGCGTCGGAGAAGATGGCGTCGGAGAAAATGATGGCGGAGGAAATGATGGCAGAGGAGATGGAGGTCTGTGTGTTTAGTATCTTCGACGACTACTCAATCTATTTCTTTTTGTTTCCTTTTTTCTCCCTTAAGTTTGACATTTTTGCAAGTTCTACCCTCCGCTTTTAGATGTTGCAAAAGATACCTTGTATTTTTGTTTTCTAAGTTTTCCACGAATGTAAGGTTTTCTCTAGAACCCATCCCTATATATATATATATATATATATATATATATATATATATATATATATATATATATATATATATATATATATATATATATATATATATATATATATATATATATATATATATATATATATATATATATATATATATATATATATATATATCTATAGAGTGGCGTTATTGTGGTGACCAGTCTTAAAATAAAAACAATAAGAACCGTTTTGCACCATCGGATCAACTATTATGAAAAACATCAACTTTTAATGATATGAGTGGCATGGTTGTAATAAAATGAAATACTAGTGATATTATGTACATATTAAATAATATTTATTTGTCTTGTTTACAAAACTGTTTTCGATACATGCATGGATTTCCGGGATCAACCAAAATATACACAACATTGAGAATTTTCTTTTCTACCTAACGTGCATCCTTAGTTTTTATGCTAGCCTATTAAAAAAATATTCTAATTAATTTATAATACATGTCATCCAAAAACATGCAAAAGACATTATAATCACATAAATAAAAGTGATTATTACATAATCATACACAGTTGTTGCTAAAAATTCAACATATCACTAAAAAAATCCATACGTTATCATGACACTAAAATTCAAACTTTCAATAAAATATTGTCAAAAAATATGTGACATTTTAAATACATTAATTTTAATTGTGTCGCAAAAATATGTCAAAAAACATAATGTGTCATTAGCAAAGTATTATAAAAAAATATGCGTGTCACTAAAAAGTATTATAAAAAATAAATGTGTCGCTACAAATATTTTATAAATATAAATGTATCACTACAAATGTATCATAAAAATTTATGTGTCAGTTAAAAATGTTAAATTTAATGTGTCAATATATATTGTCAAGAAAAATTATGTGTTACATATAACCATATCAGGTGTCACTACAACTCATATACAACAGAAAAATACAAGCTGGGGGTAAGAAATGCTTTTTTCTTAAAAAGCCGCTTACTATTGTGTTCGAACATAACATATATCGGTATAACTATTTTCACGTCAAATTGATAGTATATGTTTCACATGGTCATAATGTCTCATTAAGAGACTTAAATTCATCTACAATAAAATTGAAGAATAATATACCCATAATACCCTTTAAATCTAACTAATAGTTTTAAATTAATTAAATGTTTAATTTCCACATGTCAATATTTAATTGGTTCTCATTGTTTTATTTTAAACTTGGTCACCACATGAACGCAAATCTATATATATATATATATATATATATATATATATATATATATATATATATATATATATATATATATATATATATATATACATATATATATCTATATATATACATATATATATATATACATATATATATATATATATATATATATATATATATATATATATATATATATATATATATATATATATATATATATATATATATATATATATATATATATATATATATATATATATATATATATATATATATATATATATATATATATATATATATACATATATATATACATATATATATATATATATATATATATATATATATATATATATATATATATATATATATATATATATATATATATATATATATATATATATATATATATATATATATATATATATATATATATATATATATATATATATATATATATATATATATATATATATATATATATACATATATATATATATATACGTATATATATATATATACGTATATATATATATATATACGTATATATATATACGTATATATATATATACGTATATATATATATATATATATATATATATATATATATATATATATATATATATATATATATATATATATATATATATATATATATATATATATATATACGTATATATATATATATATATACGTATATATATATATATATATATATATATATATATATATATATATATATATATATATATATACGTATATATATATATATATATATATATATATATATATATATATATACGTATATATATATATATATATATATATATATATATATATTATATATATATATATATATATATATATATATATATATATATATATATTATATATATATATATATATATATATATATATATATATATATATATATATATATATATATATATATATATATATATATATATATATATATTATATCAAAAACCCTTATATAGGAAGGATGGTGAAACAATTCCTTAAATACAAAATTCTATAAAAATGACACATGTAATTCATTAAAGGGTTTCCATAAAATGCTTCAAAAAGAAAATAGTAATTCCAAATGATGCCTTAAATACAAAATTCAATAAAAATATATATAGGAATTACAAATGATGTCTTAAATACAAAATTCTATAAAAATATATAAGGAAGGATGGTGAAACAATACCTTAAATACATAATTCTATAAAAATGATTCCATAAAATGCTTCAAAAATAAAATAGGAATTACAAATATGCCTTAAATATAAAATTCTATAAAAAATATATATAGGAATTACAAATGATGCCTTAAATACAAAATTCTATAAAAATGTATAAGGAATGATGGTAAAACAATGCCTTAAATACAAAATTCTATAAAAAATGATTCCATAAAATGCTTTAAAAATAAAATAGGAATTACAAATGATGTCTTAAATATAAAATTCTATAAAAATATATATATGAATTACAAATGATGCCTTAAATACAAAATTCTTTAAAAATATATATGGAATGATAGTGAAACAATGCCTTAAATATAAAATTCTATAAAAATGATTCCATAAAATGCTTCAAAAATAAAATAGGAATTACAAATGATGCCTTAAATACAAAATTATATAAAAATATATATAGGAATTAAAAATTATGCCTTATATAAAAAAATTTATAAAAATATATATGGAAGGATGGAGAAACAATGCATTAAATACAAAATTATAGAAAAATGATTCCATAAAATACTTCGAAAATAAAATAGGAATTACAAATGATGCCTTAAATTCAAAATTCTATAAAAATATATATAGGAATTACAAATGATGCCATAAATCTAAAATTTTATAAAAATATATAAGGATGGATGGTGAAATAATGCCTTAAATACAAAATTCTATAAAAATGATTCCATAAAATGCTTCAAAAATAAAATAGGAATTACAAATAATGACTTAAATACAAAATTCTATAAAAATATATGTAGGAATTATAAATGATGCCTTAAATACAAAATTATATAAAATATATATGGAAGGATGGTGAAACAATGCCCAAAATACAAAATTCTATAAAAAAATGATTCCATAAAATGCTTTAAAAAAAGAAATTACAAATGATGCCTTAAATACAAAATTCTATAAAAATATATATAGCAATTACAAATGATGCCTTAAACATAAAATTATATAAAATTATATACGGAAGGATGGTGGCCTTAAATAAAAAAATTCTATAAAAATGATCCCATAAATTGCTTCAAAAGTAAAATAGGAATTACAAATGATGCCTTAAATACAAAATTCTGTAAAATATATATAGGAATTGCAAATGATGTCTTAAATACAAAATTTTATAAAAATATATAAAGAAAGATGGTGAAACAATGTCTTAAATAAAAAATTCTATAAAAATGATTCCATAAAATGCTTCTAAAATAAATAGGAATTACAAATGATGCCTTAAATACAAAATTCTATAAAAATATATATAGGAATTACAAATGATGCCATAAATACAAAATTCTATAAAAATATATAAGGAAGTATGATGAAACAATGCCTTAAATAAAAAATTCTATAAAATGCACAACAATAATATTAATTTCAAACAAATTAATATAAAAACGTTATTCATAACATTAACATATACAATATTTATTACCTCATAAAATTCAAAAATACATAAAATATTTATACAATATTATTAAAATTCTAAAAAAAATTAATGTAACAAACTTATTCATACCGTTAACGTATGCAAATTCAATTAACTCATAATATTCTTAAATAAATAAAATATCTTAAACTACGTTATTTTTGTCTATTCTATGCTACATTATTAAAATATCAATGTCATAACTAACACTACATATACTAAACTTCTAATACAAACACACATAAATTCAATTTTCATTAAAAATATATACATAAAGCTAGCCCGTCCACCGGACGGGTCTAAAGGCTAGTATATATATATATATATATATATATATATATATATATATATATATATATATATATATATATATATATATATATATATATATATATATATATATATATATATATATATATATATATATATATATACGTATATACGTATATATACGTATATATGTATATATACGTATATATATATACGTATATATATATATATATATATACGTATATATATATATATACGTATATATATATATACGTATATATATATATACGTATATATATATATATATATATATATATATATATATATATATATATATATATATATATATATATATATATATATATATATATATATATATATATATATATATATATATATATATATATATATATTATATATATATATATATATATATATATATATATATATTAAATATATATATATATGTATATATATATATACTAGCCGAGTACCCGCGCAATGCGGCGGCTGGTACTCGATGACTAATTTTATGGGGAGCATATAGTTTTTTATTTATATGTTTTTAACAATGAATATTTTCTTTTCATCAAATAGTACTTGTCACATTCAATATGTACATCTTAATTCCATGCTTGTTGAAGTTATACTGCTATACATATGCATTTAACATTTATAGTTAATATAGTACTCCGTATATATTACTCGTAAAAGGGTACTTGCACAATGCTCTGACAAGTATTTGTAACGAAATTTGTGACGAGTAAATGTTTTTCTTTATACGTTTTTTTAAACTTGTGAATAGAGTAAGATCGGTAGCTATTTTAGAAACATAAATTTATGATTTTGATAAGGATTTGTATAAAATGACTTTGGCTATTTTATGGCTTATTACAATGATTTGTACAAAATGATTTTCGGTAATAATTTTATACCGATGTTATATTAATGGATTTTATTAAACTCTATGAATTCACTCGGCGTTATCGTTGACCTTTTCTTTTAACATGTTTTATCTCAGGTACTTGAAGGTAATTCTCGGGAAGACAACAAGAATTCATGGCCCGTACTTAAATAACAAATTTCCATTCAAATGTTTGGTAAAACTTGTATGAAATAGTATGACTTGGGACCTATGTAAATCTGATATTTATGAATGGAAATGCTTTATTATTAAACGACGCGATTTCTAAGCGTTGCCTATGATGTGAGTAATGTGCTATCCCGTAACACCAACGAGTCTTCCGCTGTATCGAGTTGTATAAATTTGGGGGTATTACAGTTTGGTACCAGAGTTCTCGTTATAGAGAACGAAAGATTTTTAAAACGAAGGTTTTGGATAAAACTTTTCAAAATCTTTTAACTATAAACATTTTTCTCAAAATGTCTAAAAATCTTTTGACTATAACGATGCCGAAGAATTCCCGAGTTACCGACAAGGCCAGACTGAGAAGTGTTATTTTAATATATATATAACTTGGATTATATATACACATATATGATGTAATTTTATTACATGATTGTTTGATGATTATTTTGATATTTATACGAGGTATTTATACGACGTAGATTGTCAGAAGGAACCCTAAATCCCCTAGTAAATTAATCGAAGCTATTCTCGTAGGAATTCTAGCTATTCTAGATCTAAACCAAGTTGTGGATATTTATGATCCCAACAAAATGGTTGATATCCGTAGGAATGTTGATATTAGTTGATTACGATATTGAAGAAGAATTGGCGAGATTAAATCTGATATCGATGTCATGACGATCTTTCCTTATAGAGTGGAGTTTGACAAAACGTTACCACCTAGAAAGATGTCATCTGATTCGTTGTCATCCAATTCTTAAATTGAAATCGAAAGGGTGAATGTTGCACTTGAGGCTGTCATTGGAACCATTACCCAAAAGCCTCATGCCACTAGTACCTTTCCGAGAAGTCTAATTGAATGTGTGATTCATTTCATACTAGTGACTCATTTGATAACTATTGTTGTAAGGAGCTATAGGATTGGAAATTAAGCGTTGTTCATATCGAGCTTTTATTGCCCTATTAAGGTCTAAAAATAAGGTTGAAAGTATTGGAGAATGAGGGAGGATATTGCATTGAGTATAAGTTGATTGAAACTTGAACAAAATAAAAATTTAACCCGTATGGAATATGAAATTGTTAAGAGGAAGTTGTTAAGTCCTGTGATTGAATCATAAGGTTATAATTGATTGTTGATTCGTGTTAAGGGTTGTTCCTAGGCCATTGTCCAATAACGAGGATGCCCAGTGTCCAAGAAATAAATTGAAGAAATCTTCTTCTGAATTGAGACCAGTGGATCTTCTGGGACAAGTGGAACACCTAATGACTCTTGTAGATTAGTATTCATTGTGGTATCTTTTAAAAATAATCCCTAACTTAACTGAGACATCAGTTGGTAGGATGAGTTCTTGGAATTGTATGACATAGTGACACGTAATGTGTTACGGTACAATTTTGACTTGTTTGTGATTAATGGAAAGACTATATTTGATTGCTAAATTCTACATGTATCTATGTTATCTATCTTTTATTGCTTCATCCTAATGCTCGCATTAGTGATGCAACCATTGAACAAGTACTCATCTCGATTTGAGTTACGTTGTGGACTATTCTTTTCGAGCGCCAGCAAGGTCATGAACCTCCTGATTAATTGGCTAAGCTCATTTCTTGATATATATAGTAGTTAGTTCTTGGTGAAAAACTCTTGATCACTCTTTTGCAGATCACTCGTTGTTTTATAAGTTAAAACGGTATTCCTTGAGAATAATTCGATTTTCATCACTATACAGATTATTCAAAGTGAGATTTATAAGTGATTATTATCAAAATGAAGTTGTTTATAAAACACCTTGGAAAGCTTAAATGTTTTCATAACAAAGAAAATCTTTGTAAATTTATTTTTGATTCTTATTTAAGAATTAAGCATGAAAATGTTTTTATTATAAATATGATGATAAAATTTTGACGAACTGAGTATTGCATCGTTAATCTTGAAATTGTATATAGTTACGCGCCTACATACAATTTGGAATGGACCATGCAAGGCTGATTAGTAGTCACCATAAAACTGATTAATAAACACTACATTTCCTTTGAAGATTGTGAAAGATTAAATTTTATGAGATCTGCAAGAAGTGAAAAATAGGGACATAGTGTTAGGGACACCTACATATGTGCCTGTAGCATCTATTCTTCCGAGTCGAATTTACTCATCTGTGGTAATTGTCTTATTTGACAATTGACAATTCTTTCTTGTCCAATTCTCCCGTAGTGAGATTCTTAGGAAAAGTATCTGATAACCGAGTGTTGATACCCGACTGGATGTATCGACGTTCCTATCATTTCTTTTGATTTGATTTCATTTGAATGACCTAGGCAACGATCCGAGGAGCTTTCAAATGCTTACTCAAATTATGAAAACGTGGGATATATTCATATTCGTTAAATGTTTTCGTCTGTATCTGATTTTAAATTCTCTCGCATAGATTATGCGTTAACCTTACTCTTTTAAGGTTAGTTATGTCTCCAAATATCCGTGAATTGTAAAGGATTATGAGTTATTATTAGTCTTTTGAGAAGTTCACATCTTATTGACGGCAATAAAACTGAAAAGTTGATAGTGCCAATAGAATGGATTGTGTGACAATCCGTCAATTTATGGTTGATATTTTATTCTCAAGTGTTATTTAAAAACATTATTTTAATGTTATATTATGAACTCACTTATTTTTGGGAAGAAATTTGGATTTACGTCTTGAAGTAGCATCGACTACGTCTAAACCGGAGGATTCTACGTTACGTGCTTACGTTTACATACACCGTTTTTGGTGACAGCCCGACATTTCAGAAAATAAATTTATCCGTGAATATTATTTTGAGATTTTAAATTTGTGTTGATTCATAAACTCACAAATTTACGAGAAGAGATTAGGACTTACGATTATAATTTAACGTCCTTTACGACTAAACCGAAAACCTTAGGATTACGTATTTACGTTTTTGAACTCCGTTTTTAATGAAACAATTTTTATTAGATTCGTTTTGTGCCGTTGATTCATAATTTATAAAAACGTTTTTCGTAAAACGACCCGAGAGTACGCAAATCGAGGAGACTAGAATCGAGGAATACCCGTAAATTAGTGGGATGAGACAAGATAAATCTTGCCCCACCCCACTAACATGGGATGGCCAAAGTATGCCACCACATCACAAGATGTGGCAAAATGTAGCTAACAAGAAAACACTTGTAAGCTAGCTTAACTAGTAAGCTTACAACTACATCAAAACTAGCAACTCATACCACTTTCTCTCATTCAACTCATGCAAACCACCATAAACACTCTCATCTCTCTCTTAGTTCGTCCCATATTCATCACAAAACACCCTCATTTGATCAATTTTGACCATGAAATCATGTGTTACTCACACATATGATGAAGGACTCTTGAAGCTCTATTGATTGGTGGTCATTTTAACATCCAATGAGAAGTTTTGTTGGTGTCTTGGGGCTGATTTTCCACAAGATGTTCATGAAGATAGGTGATCTTGAAGTTGATATTGGTATATCACAAGTTTTGTCATCAAAATCCAAGCCTTGTTCATCAACCTCATCTTTTCATCACTATGGTGGTATAAGGATCATTCTTCCCATCCTTCTTGTTATTTTGATTATGTAATCATGTATTTTCTTTCCTATTGTATATGTATATGATGAATATATGATGATAAAAGTATTGTGTGGGGATTTGGTGTTGATAAATATGGCTAAAAAGATGAAAAACCATAAGAAACAAGGCTAAAATCTTGCTTAAATTGTTGGCTGTATAAAAACAGTAAGTAACCAAGTTATAAACTGATAAAATTGCATGGTGGAATCCATTTACAGTAAGTGTTAGATGTCATACACATGTGAGAGTTGGACATGCAATAGAATCATCAAAATGAGTGAGATATGATCAAAACAAGATGAGTGTACCAATATGAATAGTCTATTTTGTAGGGACTGTTAAGGATAGTTAGACATGGAATGAGAAGTAGCTATAACTAACTTATTTGTAGAACATAATATAAAGTTTATTCCATCCAAAAATGAGCTTCTATCTCCTTATATAACTCAAGATATGATAAAAATGGTGAAGATGAAACTAAAAATCAGATTTTGAAGAATTAATGTTTAATAGTATTATATAAGCACTCAAACTAATATAGTATAAAATGTAAATTAAAACCCACTAACTTATAAATTTCATTTATATAAATATGTATAAGGGTTAAATAAATGGACACTTTAAAAAAATGGTAATTGAATAAGATTTATAAGTTATAAAAACTATAAACATGATTTTTACGACTTTTTCGGCTATTACCGTAAAATTAACGTTTTTTGCCAATTAAAACTTAGACGATCAAACCGGTCAAATATAAAGTTTTTAAAAGTCATATACTGATATATAAGTACCTAATACAAGTAAAAACTAATAAAACCCGAACTATATGACATACGGACATTAACGAGTTAAGTTAGCATATTGGACTAATAATTTAACTAAATAAGTTAAACACTTATAAAAATTACTTATTGGGCTTAACCCATTTGGGCCCAACATGTAAAGTATAAACACTGATAATACAAGTATAAAATGGATTAATACAAGTTAAAGAACTTATAATAAGCTTATTGGACTTAAAATATGTAAATAGGTAAAACTAGTAAGAAGTTACCAACACATAAACACTAAAATGAGTAAAATTGTATAAACCCACTTGATCATCATCATATATATATAAAGTCATCATATATATACATAATTGTTATTTTTATAAAGTCATTGGACAAGAGTCTAAGACGAGTATTATTTGTCTAGGTTTCCATGATTGAAGCACGTACCGTACGTCTGAACTGTCGATGACCCGCCTTCCCACATCAACGTGAGTTCATAGCCTCACACTCTTTTAAATGTTTTTATGAAATGTTTTATAAACCCGCGAGGGAGATAACATGTTAGTTTTTATGAAATAGGACACAAGTTGTCCCGATTGTTTGTTTATTGATTTGGACCTGAATGATTGCATGACCTGATGAATGATTATATGACCCGATAAATGAATGAAATGGATTATTAAAGTTAGGTTATGTCACTAAAAGTCCCATTAGCATGAATTGTGAACTACCGGGATTTGGTAGACGCTTATGCATATAATAGTACTGTTTGGGGACGATCACCCCAGTTCGCGCCTTGACGGTTGATCCCCGTCGTGCCACATTGATTGGTAAGCGAATTTATGTATGAGAAGATTTACACAAGCGTGATTATTGTGACGACACGCTAATTTAGATGGGCAAATTGAGTTTCGGGCTAGCTACCCATTGTTTGTTGTAGTAAGGTAACAATGTCATGCGGCTTATAATAATCCAATTAACGAAATACTGCTTTAAGCATTGAATTACGATATATTGCCTGACTAGCAATACAGGGTCTTATCATTGATATTATGTTCGTGTTTTGGTTTTATATAACCATATTCATATAACAGTTTTTATTTAATCTATACAACGTTATAAAACGTATTGTATGATGTTTTTAACGACAATGGTTCGTATAATGATTTTGAAGGCGAAAGCCTATATTTTGATTTTGATAAGGATTTGTATAAAATGACTTTGGCTATTTTATGGCCTATTACAATGATTCGTACAAAATGATTTACGATAATAATTTTATACCGATGTTATATTGATGGATTTTATTAAACTCTATGAATTCACTCGGCGTTATCGCTGACCTTTTCTTTTAACATATTTTATCTCAGGTACTTGAAGGTAATTCTTGGGAAGACAACAAGAATTCATGTCCCGCACTTAAATAACAATTTCCATTCAAATGCTTTGTAAAACCTGTATGAAATACAATGACTTGGGACCTATGTAAATTTGATATTTATGAATGGAAATGCTTTATTATTAAATGACGTGATTTTTAAGCGTTGTCTATGATGTGAGTAATGTGCTATCCCGTAACACCAACGAGTCTTCCGCTGTATTGAGTTGTATAAATTTGGGGGTGTTACAGTTTGGTACCAGAGCTCTCGTTATAGAGAACGAAAGATTTTTAAAACTAAGGTTTTGAATAAAACATTTCAAAATCTTTTAACTATAAACATTTTTCACAAAATGTCTAAAAATCTTTTGACTATAACGGTGCCGAAGAATTCCCGAGTTACCGACAAGGCCAGACTGAGAAGTGTTATTTTAATATATATAACTTGGATTATATATATACATATGATGTAATTTTATTACATGATTGTTGATGATTATTTTGATATTTATACGAGGTATTTATACGACGTAGATTTTCACAAGGAACCCTAAATACCCTAGTAAATTAATCGAAGCTATTCTCGTAGGAATCCTAGCTATCCTAGATCTAAACCAAGTTTTGGATATTTATGATCCCAACAAATGGTTGATATTCGTAGAAATGTTAATAGTAGTTGATTAAGATCTTGAAGAAGAATTGGCGAGATTAAATCTGATATCGATGTCAGGACGATCTTTCCTTATAGAGTGGAGTTTGACAAAACGTTACCACCTAGAAAGATGTAATCTGATTCGTTGTCACCCAATTCTTAAATTGAAATCGAAATGTGAATGTTGCACTTGAGGCTGTCTTTGGAACCATTACCCAAAGGCCTCATGCACTAGTACCTTTCCGAGAAGTCTAGTTGAATGATCAAGTCATTTCATACTAGTGAGTTATTTGATAATTGTTGTTGTAAGAACTATAGGATTGGAAATTAAGTGTTATTCATATTGAGATTTTATTACCCTTTTAAGGTCTAAGAATAAGGTTGAAAAATATTGGAGAATGAGGTAGGATATCGAATTGAGTATAAGTTGATGGAAAACTTGAATAAAGTAAAATTTAACCCGTGTGGAATATTAAATTGTTAAGAGGAATTCGTTAAGTTTTGTGATTGAATTATAATGTTTTAATTGATTGTTGATTCGTGTTAAGTGTTGTTCCTAGGCATTTGTCCAATAATGAGGATGCCTAGTGTCCAAGAAATAAATTGAAGAAATCTTCTTCTGAATTAGGACCGATGGATCTTCCGGGACGGATGGAACACCTAATGACTCTTGTAGATTAGTATTCATTGTGGTGTCTTTTAAAAATCCCTAACTTAACTGAGACATCAGTTGGTAGGATGAGTTCTTGGAATTGTATGACATAGTGACACGAAATGTGTTACGGTACAATTTAGACTTGTTTGTGATTAATGAAAAGACTACCTTTGATTGCTTCATCCTAATGTTCGCATTAGTAATGCAACCGCTGAACAAGTACTCATCTTGAATTGAGTTACGTTGTGAATTATTCTTCCTGAGTGCCATCGAGGTCATGAACCTCATGATTATTTGGCTAAGCTCGTTTCCTATTATATTGTAGTTAGTTCTTGGTGAACACCTCTTCATCACTCTTTTGCAGATCACTAATTGTTTTTATAAGATAAAACAGTATCCCTTGATAAAGACTGAATTTTCATCACTAAAAGGATTATTTAAAGTGAGATTTATAAGTGATTGTTATCGAAATGAAGTTGTTTATAAAACACCTTGGAAAACTTAATTGTTTTCATAAAAAAGAAAATCATTGTAAACTTATTTTGATTCTTATTTAAGAATTAAGCATGAAAAAGTTTTTATTATGAACATGATGATAAAATTTTGACGAACTGAGTATTGCATCGTTAATCTTGAAATTGTATATAGTTACGCGCCTACATACAATTTGGAATGGACCATGCAAGGCTGATTAGTAGTCACCATAAAACTGATTAATATACACTACATTTTCTTTAAAGATTGTGAAAGATTAAATTTTATAAGATCTGCAAGAAGTGAAAAATAGGGACATAGTGTTAGGGACACCTACATATGTGCCTGCAACATCTATTCTTCTGAGTCGAATTTACTCATCTATGGAAATTGTCATATTTGACAATCGACAATTCTTTCTTGTCCAATTCTCCCATAGTGAGATTCTTTGGAAAAGTATCTGATTACCGAGTGTTGATAACCGACTGGATGTATCGACGTTCCTATCATTTCTTTTGATTTGGTTTCATTTGAATGACCTGGGTAATGATCCAAGGAGCTTTCGAATGCGTACTCAAATTATGAAAACATGGGATATATTCATATTCATTAAATGTTTTCGTCTGTATCTGATTTGAAATTCTCTCGCATAGATTATGCGTTGACCTTACTCTTTTAATGGTAGGTATGACTCCAGATATCCTTGAATTTGTGAAGGATTATGAATTATTATTAGTCTTTTGAGAAGTTCACATCTTATCGGCAGCAATAAAGCTGAAAAGTTGATAGTGCCAGTAGAATGGATTGATTGATTATGACATGACGACATTGTCTTAATTGATGGGAACTCGAATAGAATTCCCCTAAATGATAAGATGTTGAATATCGAAAGTGATCTAAATAATTCTTGATGGATGACCATATCCTACATTTAGACTTGAAATTATACCATGAATGGTTATAAGTTAGTCATAGATATTATAATCTAGAAAGAACTTAAAGTGAATTTATTAAAAGATGTTTCTTTTATCTGAAACTTTAGGAGGTATTTGTTGGTGATTTAACTAGACTTTTTCCATTAAGGCAAGTTGAAATTGGTATTGATTATATTCCCGGTGTTGCACCTGTGGCTTGTGCACTGTACGTCAGCACCATCAGAATTAAAGGAATTACCGTACAACTGAGAGAGTTGTCGGGGAAAGCTTTTATTCTACCGATCTCGTCATTATGAAGAGCTATGGTATTATCATTCCTTATATTTATTGATTACCGTGAACTAGGTAAATTGACGATTAAAAATCTATATCCACTACCCAAGATGATAGATTCGTTCGATCATTTACAAGGTTCTAGCGTATGTTCTAAAGATTTGATCCACGGCATGGTTATCATCAATTTCGCGTCCACGAAAAAGATTATCTATTCCAATCACTACATCCAGAACTTGTAATGAACATTATGAGTTTCACATGATGTCGTTTGGATTGACTAATACACATGTAGCATTCATAAATTTGGTGAATTATGTGTGTAGGCTGTAATTTGATAAATTTATGCTTGTGATCATTAAGGACTATTTGTTTGTTTATAAGAATAAGAAGGAGTTAATAATTATATATAGACTGCCCTGAGTTGGCCGAGTAGTGAAAACCTGTATCTTGAATTTTTAACATAGGATTTAAGACTTAATCCTTTACATTATTTGACCGTGTGATTAATAAGATAATGGAATCTATATTGACTCTTCAAAAATTTAGAGCCCTTTTAAGACTTTGGGTTTTACCAAAAAGAAAGTGGAAATATGTTTTGACAATTAATTTATCAAAGAAATTTTTAAGGGATTATTTCCTTATGCCCAAATCATTTAACTAAACTCCTGTTTAGGGGTAAATGTTTGTGCATACCTCAAGACAACCTAAGAGGGATTGAGGAAACCATTTAAAACCATGACTTGAAATTTGAAACGACAATTTTTGCTTTTCAACTAAGAAACTTTCGACTAAAGTATAAACAAAGAATTTTTCGAACATTTACGAATCTTATTAATTATTTTCGATAAATCAACAAAAATCTTGTTAATTAAATTCAAATTTATTTTGAACATTTTTATAATTGGTCGAACTAAGAAATTTTAAAAAAATTTACGTTTACTTTTCATAAAATTAAATATTTATTATTTAATTACTTGTAATATTTATCGACGCTTTAAACGTCGGATTGAGCAAAACTAATAAAAATGATAGTTGTGACGAAATTAAAACATAGAAAATATGAAGAAATAATTTATGAGTAAATTGTGGACATGATAATTATTTCATCAGGAAAGATGAATGTACATATTGACGCATTATGTAAAAAGGATAAAGAATCAATTAGGATTTATTCCTTAGTAATGACTGTGCAAAATAAATTGCCGAACAATTTAAAAATAGTTGATGATTGTAAAAAAAAATAAAAATAAAAAAAAGGATAATATAGATAATAAAAAGGGGTTCGCGGTTAATGTCAACCATTAGTACTAAGAGCCGATGGCGTTAAATGTTTTAAAGGCCACTTGTGTTTGCCTAAATATGGAGATTTTGAGATTTAGTCATGTTGGCATCTTGTAAGTATAAGTATTCTATTCTTGTCATTTCTGATTAAATGTATCTTTATCTGAAGAAGTTGTACTAATGGCAAATTATGAAGGCAGAAATTGCTTCATACATTAGTAAACGTCTAGCTATTGCAAAGGTCATCATCTGAATTTGATTCTATTTGGGTCATCGTCGACAGACTGACCAAATCTACTAATATCATTCCTGTTAATGATAGATTCTTGATGTAGAAATTGACTCTTTTGTATTTAAAGGAGTTGTGTAAACATGGTGTGCCTGTATCGATCATCTCTATCAAGATCCTCGCTTCGCATTGAATTTCTAGAGATTTGCTCAGAAGTCACTGAGAACGAATCTTGATCAGAGTACTGTGTACCACCCCAATCGAAGGGACGAGGTAAAGTAACGATACAAAATACTATAAGTGTTGTTTTATGTTTGAATGATTGACCTTTGGTAATAACCGTATAATCGCTTTTCTTAGGAAAGATTATCATTAATAATTATCATGTTAGGATCGAGATCGAATCTTGTTAGGATCTAAACATAAGAGTATCTGTAAGCAGGAGTTGGGATGAAGACACCCGACATACACCCATTGTGAGTTGGACATGTCTTTTAGGTTTAAGGTTTCCTATGATGGCGAACCCAACCTTACAAAATACCCGACCCGCGAGACCTGAAATAATTGTTGAAATTAGGATCTGATTATTGACTGCCGGTAGTGGGCAGGAGGTTATGTGAATATGAATTGTAGATCTTGAAGTGCCGGATGGGTACCGAAGTTATGCCAAAAATTTTAACCATGGAAAATGAATAGATGATCTGAAAGATCATGCGATATAAGTCCCCGTTGTATGGGACCATAGAGATGATGTAAAAGTTGGTATGAAAGGCATATAAGCTGGATCTACCCTAGGACTTCAAGAGCTGCGTGAATTATGTTTCGTATATCGAACTTGATAAAATGCCTATCAAGTGAAAATCTGACTATTCCTTAACGAAATTTAGATCGGCGAATAGTTGCATTCATCAAAAACTCGTGAACATCATGGATAGAGAAAGTAAGTCAACAATAAGTCTGATCTTATTCCCGTAGTTATGTTTGATGAAACTCGCGTATTGTAATGAATTACACTTGTGAGAAAAGACCCAATGTGGAGGAAATACCCACATGGCTTTAACTCTATAAGAAGCGAGTAGTAAGGTAAGATGATCTTTGAGGACAAAGATCCTGTTTAGGGGTAAATGCTGTGACAATCCGTCAATTTATGGTTGATATTTTATTCTCAAGTGTTATTTAAAAACATTATTTTAATGTTATATTATGAACTCACTTATTTTTGGGAAGAAATTTGGATTTACGTCTTGAAGTAGCATCGACTACGTCTAAACCGGAGGATTCTACGTTACGTGCTTACGTTTACATACACCGTTTTTGGTGACAGCCCGACATTTCAGAAAATAAATTTATCCGTGAATATTATTTTGAGATTTTAAATTTGTGTTGGTTCATAAACTCACAAATTTACGAGAAGAGATTAGGACTTACGATTATAATTTAACGTCCTTTACGACTAAACCGAAAACCTTAGGATTACGTATTTACGTTTTTGAACTCCGTTTTTAATAAAACAATTTTTGTTAGATTCGTTTTGTGCCGTTCATTCATAATTTATAAAAACGTTTTTCGTAAAACGACCCGAGGGCACGAAAATCGAGGAAACTAGAATCGAGGAATACCCGTAAATTAGTGGGATGAGACAAGATAAATCTTGCCCCACCCCACTAACATGGGATGGCCAAAGTATGCCACCACATCACAAGATGTGGCAAAATGTAGCTAACAAGAAAACACTTGTAAGCTAGCTTAACTAGTAAGCTTACAACTACACCAAAACTAGCAACTCATACCACTTTCTCTCATTCAACTCATGCAAACCACCATAAACACTCTCATCTCTCTCTTAGTTCGTCCCATATTCATCACAAAACACCCTCATTTGATCAATTTTAACCATGAAATCATGTGTTACTCACACATATGATGAAGGACTCTTGAAGCTCTATTGATTGGTGGTCATTTTAACATCCAATGAGAAGTTTTGTTGGTGTCTTGGGGCTGATTTTCCATAAGATGTTCATGAAGATAGGTGATCTTGAAGTTGATATTGGTATATCACAAGTTTTGTCATTAAAATCCTAGCCTTGTTCATCAACCTCATCTTTTCATCACTATGGTGGTATAAGGATCATTCTTCCCATCCTTCTTGTTATTTTGATTATGTAATCATGTATTTTCTTTCCTATTGTATATGTATATGATGAATATATGATGATAAAAGTATTGTGTGGGGATTTGGTGTTGATAAATATGGCTAAAAAGATGAAAAACCATAAGAAACAAGGCTAAAATCTTGCTTAAATTGTTGGCTGTATAAAAACAGTAAGTAACCAAGTTATAAACTGATAAAATTGCATGGTGGAGTCCATTTACAGTAAGTGTTAGATGTCATACACATGTGAGAGTTGGCCATGCAATGGAATCATCAAAATGAGTGAGATATGATCAAAACAAGATGAGTGTACCAATCTGAATAGTCTATTTTGTAGGGACTGTTAAGGATAGTTAGACATGGAATGAGAAGTAGCTATAACTAAATTATTTGTAGCACATAATATAAAGTTTATGCCATCCAAAAATGAGCTTCTATCACCTTATATAACTCAAGATATGATAAAAATGGTGAAGATGAAACTAAAAATCAGATTTTGAAGAATTAATGTTTAATAGTATTATATAAGCACTCAAACTAATATAGTATAAAATGTAAATAAAAACCCACTAACTTATAAATTTCATTTATATAAATATGTATAAGGGTTAAATAAATGGACACTTTATAAAAATGGTAGTTGAATAAGATTTATAAGTTATAAAAACTATAAACATGATTTTTACGACTTTTTCGGCTATTACCGTAAAATTAACTTTTTTGCCAATTAAAACTTAGACGATCAAACCGGTCTAATGTAAAGTTTTTAAAAGTCATATGCTGATATATAAGTACCTAATACAAGTAAAAACCGATAAAACCCGAACTATATGACATACGGACATTAACGAGTTAAGTTAGCATATTGGACTAATAATTTAACTAAATAAGTTAAACACTTATAAAAATTACTTATTGGGCTTAACCCATTTGGGCCCAACATGTAAAGTATAAACACTGATAATACAAGTATAAAATGGATTAATACAAGTTAAAGAACTTATAATAAGCTTATTGGACTTAAAATATGTAAATAGGTAAAACTAGTAAGAAGTTACCAACACATAAACACTAAAATGAGTAAAATTGTATAAACCCATTTGATCATCATCATATATATATAAAGTCATCATATATATATACATAATTGTTATTTTGATAAAGTCATTGGACAATAGTCTAAGACGAGTATTATTTGTCTAGGTTTCCGTGATTGAAGCACGTACCGTACGTCTGAACTGCCGATAACCCGCCTTCCCACATTAACGTGAGTTCATAGCCTCACACTCTTTTAAATGTTTTTATGAAATGTTTTATAAACCCGAGAGGGAGATAACATGTTAGTTTTTATGAAATAGGACACAAGTTGTCCCGATTGTTTGTTTATTGATTTGGACCAGAATGATTGTATGACCCGATGAATGATTATATGACCCGATAAATGAATGAAATGGATTATTAAAGTTAGGTTATATCACTAAAAGTCCCATTAGCATGAATTGTGAACTACCGGGATTTGGTAGACGCTTATGCATATAATAGTACTATTTGGGGACGATCACCCCAGTTCGCGCCTTGACGGTTGATCCCCGTCGTGCCACATTGATTGGTAAGCGAATTTATGTATGAGAAGATTTACACAAGCGTGATTATTGTGACGACACGCTAATTTAGATGGGCAAATTGAGTTTCGGGCTAGCTACCCATTATTTGTTGTAGTAAGGTAACAATGTCATGCGGCTTATAATAATCCAATTAACGAAATACTGCTTTAAGAATTGAATTACGATATATTGCCTGACTAGCAATACAGGGTCTTATCATTGATATTATGTTCGTGTTTTGGTTTTATATAACCATATTCATATAACGGTTTTCATTTAATCTATACAACGTTATAAAACGTATTGTATGATGTTTTTAACGACAATGGTTCGTATAATGATTTTGAAGGCGAAAGCCTATATTTTGATTTTGATAAGGATTTGTATAAAATGACTTTGGCTATTTTATGGCCTATTACAATGATTCGTACAAAATGATTTACGATAATAATTTTATATCGATGTTATATTGATGGATTTTATTAAACTCTATGAATTCACTTGGCGTTATCGCTGACCTTTTCTTTTAACATATTTTATCTCAGGTACTTGAAGGTAATTCTCGGGAAGACAAGAAGAATTCATGGCCCGCACTTAAATAACAATTTCCATTCAAATGCTTTGTAAAACCTGTATGAAATACAATGACTTGGGACCTATGTAAATTTGATATTTATGAATGGAAATGCTTTATTATTAAACGACACGATTTTTAAGCGTTGTCTATGATGTGAGTAATGTGCTATCCTGTAACACCAACGAGTCTTCCGCTGTATTGAGTTGTATAAATTTGGGGGTGTTACAGATTGATTGATTATGACATGACGACATTTTCTTAATTGATGGGAACTCGAACAGAATTCCCCTAAAAGATAAGATGTTGATTATCAAAAGTGATCTAAATAATTCTTGATGGATGACCATATCCTGCATTTAGACTTGAAATTATACCGTAAATGGTTGTGAATTAGTCATAGATATTATAATCTAGAAAGAACTAAAAAGTGAATGTATTAAAAGATGTTTCCGTTATCTGAAACTTTAGGAGGTATTTGTTGACGAATTACCTAGACTTTTGCCATTAAGGCAAGTTGAAATTGGTATTGATTGTATTCCCGGTGCTGCACCTGTGGCATGTGCACTGTACTTCAACACCATCTGAATTAAAAGAATTACCGTACAATTGAGAGAGTTGTCGGAGAAAGCTTTTATTCTAGCGAGCTCGTCATTATGAAGAGTTATGGTGTTATCATTCCTTATATTTATTTATTAATTACCGTGAACTAAGTAAATTGACGATTAAAATCTATATCCACTACCAAGATGATAGATTTGTTCGATCATTTACAAGGTTCTAGCGTATGTTTTAAAGATTTGATTCACGGCATGGTTATCATCAACTTCGCATCCGCGAAAAAGATTATCTATTCCAATCACTACATCCAGAACTTGTAATGAACATTATGAGTTTCATGTTGTGTCGTTTGGGTTGACCAGTGCACATGTAGCATCCATAAATTTGGTGAATCACGTGTGTAGGCTATAATTTGATAAATTCATGCTCGTGATCATTAAGGACCATCTGTTTGTTTATAAGAATAAGAATGAGTTAATAATTAGTTATAGACTGCCGTAAATTGGCCGAACAATGAAAACTTGTACCTTGAGTATTTAACATGTGATTAAAGACTTAATCCTTTACATTATTTGACCGTGTGATTAATAAGATAATGGAATATATTGACTCTTCAAAAATTGGAACCATTAAGGCTTTGGGTTTTACCAAAAAGAAAATGGAAATATGTTTTGACAAATGTTTTAACAAAGGATTTTAAGGGATTATTTCCTTATACACAAATCATTTAACTAAACTCCTGTTTAGGGGTAAATGTTTGTGTATACCTCAAGACACCCTAAGAGAAATTGAGGAAACCATTTAAACCATGACTTGAAATTTGAAACGACACTTTTTGCTTTTCAATTAAGAAAATTTTGACCAAAGTATAACCAAAGATTTTTCAAACATTTACAAATCTTATTAATTATTTTCGATAAATCAACAAAATTCGTGTTAATTAAATTCAAATTTGTTTTGAACATTTTATTATAATTGGTCGAACTAAGAAATTTAAACTTTTAACGTTTACATTTCATAAAAACTTAATATTTATTGTTAATTTACGTGTAATAATTATCGACGCTTTAAAACGTCGGATCAAGCAAAACTGATAAAAATAATAGTTGAGGTAGAACTAAGACTTAGAAAATGTGAAGAAAGAATTTTCGACTAAATACGGTCATGATATTTATTCCATCTAGGAAAGTGAACGTAATTACTGACACCTTATATAGGAAGGATAAAGAACCAATTAGGATGTATTTCTTAATAATGACTGTGCAAAATAAATTGCCGAGCAATTTAAAAATAAACGATGTTTCGCGGCTAATGTGAACCATTAGAATTGAGAAGCCGATGGCGTTAAATGTATAAAAGGCCACTTGTGGTTGCCTAAATATAGAGGATTTTGAGATTTGGTCTTGATGGAATCTCGTAAGTATAGGTATTCTATGAATGTTATTTCTGACTAAATGTATCTTTGTCTGAAGAATTTGTACTAATGGAAAATTATGAAGGCATACATCTCCTCATACATTAGTAAACGTCTAACTATTGCAAAGGTCATCATCTAAATTTGATTCGATTTGGATCATCGTCGACAGACTGACCAAATCTGCTAATATCATTCTTGTTAATGATAGATTCTCGATGAAGAAATTGACTCTTTGTACTTAAAAGAGTTGTGTAAACATAGTGTGCCGTATCAATCATCTCTATCAAGATCCTCGCTTCGCATCGAATTTCTAGAGATTTGCTCAGAAGTCATTGGGAACGAACCTTGATGAGAGTACTATTTATCAACCCAATCGAAGGGACGAGGCAAAGTAACGATACAAAACACTAGAAGTCATGTGTTATGCTTGAATAATTGACCTTTGGTAATAAACCGTATAATCGTTTTCATTTGGAGAGATTATCATTGAAAAACTATCGTACTAGGATCGAGATCGAATCTTGTGAGGATATATATTAGAGCATCTGTAAGCAGGAGTTGGGATGAAGACACCCGACATACACCCATTGTGAGTTGTACATGTCTTTTAGGTTTAAGGTTTCCTATGATGGCGAACCTAACCATACAAAATACCTGACCCGCGAGACCTGAAATGATTGTTGAAATTAGGATCTGACTATTGACTGCCGATAGTGGGCAGGAAGTTATGTGAATATGAAATGTAGATCTTGAAGTGCCAGATGGGTAGTGAAGTTATGCCAAAAATTTTCACCATATAAAGATGAATTGAAGATCTGAAAGATCATGGGAATTAAGTCCCCGTTGTATGGGACCATTGAGATGATGTAAAAGTTGGTTTGAAAGGCATATAAGCTGGATCTACCCTAGGACTTCAAGATCTGCGTGAATTATGTTTCGTATATCAAACTTGATAAAACGTCTATCAAGTGAGAATCAGATCACTTCTTGATGAAGTTTAGATCGGCGAAAAGTTGCATTCATCAAAAACCCTTGAAAATCATGGATAGAGAAAGTAAGTCAACATTAAGCCTGATCTTATTCCCGTAGTTATGTTTGATGAAACTCGCGTAATGTAATAAATTACACTTGTGAGAAAAGACCGAATGTGGAGGAAATACCCACATGGCTTTAACTCTATAAGAAGCGAGTAGTAAGATGATCTTTGAGGACAAAGATCCTGTTTAGGGGTAAATGCTGTGACAATCCGTCAATTTATGGTTGATATTTTATTCTCAAATATTATTTAAAAACATTATTTTAATGTTATAATATGAACTCACTTACTTTTGGGAAGTAATTTGGATTTACGTCTTGAAGTAGCATCGACTACGTCTAAACCAGAGGATTCAACGTTACGTGCTTACGTTTACATACACCGTTTTGGTGACAGTCCGACATTTCAGAAAATAAATTTATCCGTGAATATTATTTTGGAATTTTAAATTCGTGTTGGTTCATAAACTCACGAATTTACGAGAAGAGATTAGGACTTACGATTTTAATTTAACGTCCTTTACGACTAAACCAGAAACCTTAGGATTACGTATTTACGTTTTCGAACTCCGTTTTTGATGAGACAATTTTTATTATATTCGTTTTGTGCCATTGATTCATAATTTATAAAAAATGTTTTTCGTAAAATGACCCGAGGGCACGCAAATCGCGGAAACTAGAATCGACGAGTACCCGTAAATTAGTGGGATGAGACAAGATAAATCTTGCCCCACCCCACTATATGGACGGCAAGTATAAGCAACCAACACACCATATGTGTCAAACTTGTAACAAGTTTATCAACACTTGTCCTAAAGCTTACAAAGTAAGCTACCAACACCACAAAACCATCTAACAAACCATTAACACTTATTCCTCTCATGAAAAACACTCTCCTCTCTCTCTCAACTCCATTTGTGCCGTCCACTTTCTCCCCCTAAACACCCATTTTGATCAAAATTAAACATGAAATCTTATGTTATTTACACACATGATGAAGCCCTTTTGAAGCCCTATTGATTGGTGGTGATTATAACATCCAAGGAGGAGTTTCTATGGAGTCTTGGGTCTGATTTTCCACAAGATGTTCATGAAAATAGGTGATCTTGAAGATGATATTGGTTTATCACAAGTCTTGCCATCAAAATCTAAGCCTTGATGAAAAACTACATAATCTTGGTGGTATAAAGATTGTTCTTCCCATCCTCTTGTTATTTTGATTATGTAATCATGTATTTTCTTTCTTATTGTATATGTATATGATGAATATATGATGATAAAAATATTATGTGGGGATTTGGTGTTGATAAACATGGGTAAAAAAATGAAAAACTATATGTAAAAATGGTTAATCTTGCTTAATTTAGTAGGCTGTATAAAAACAGTAAATAACCATATGATGAACTGATAAAATGGTATAGACGAATTGATATATAGTGATTATTGAGACTTGTACACATGTGAGAGTTGTCCATGCAATGGAATCATAAAAATGAGTGAGATATGATCAAAACAAGTTTAGAGTGCAAATCTGAGTACACTGTTTTGGACGAATTTTATAAAATACTTAGAGGTTGATTCATCAGTAGCTATAAATGAATAAAATGAAACACATATCATATAGTTTCTGTGATAAAAATTTGGGGTTCTATCTCCATGTAGAACTCTAGATATGATCATTTTAGTAAACTAGATTTTTAGGACTGATTTTATGAAATTAATGTTTAATATTATTATATAAGCACTCAAACTAATATATTATAAAATGTGAATTAAAACCCACTAACTTATATATTTCATTTATATAAAAATTCATAAGGATAAATAAATAGACAATAAACCCGACTAATTTGGTAAAACACTTATAAACTTATTTATTGGGCTTAACCCATTTGGGCCCAACATATAAAGTGTAATACTGATAATAAAAGTGTAATTGGGCTAATGAATAGTATTGGGCTTGTAATAGGCCCATTGGGCTTTAAAATGTAAACAAGTTGAACTAGTGTAACTAGTCTTGAAAATTTCCAACACATGAACACTATAATGAATGAGTAAAGATGTATAAACCCACTTGATCATCATCATATATATAAAATCATCATATATATACATAATTGTTATTTTTATAGAGTCATTGGACAAGAGTCTAAGACGAGTATTATTTGTCTAGGTTTTCGTGATTGAATCACGTACCGTACATCCAAATCGCCGATAACCGCCTTCCCACATCAACGTGAGTTCATAGCCTCGCACTCTTTTAAATGTTTATATGAAATGTTTTATAAACCCGCGAGGGAGATAACATGTTAGTTTTTATGAAATAGGACACTAGTTGTCCTGATTGCTTGTTTATTGATTTGGACCCGAATGATTGTATGACCCGATGAATGATTTTATGACCCGATAGATGAAAGGAAATGGATTATTAAAGTTAGGTTATGTCACTAAAAGTCCCATTAGCATGAATTGTGAACTACCAGGATTTGGTAGACGCTTATGCATATAATAGTACTATTTGGGGACGATCACCCCAGTTCGCGCCTTGACGGTTGATCCCTGTCGTGCCACATTGATTGGTAAGCGAATTTATGTATGAGAAGATTTACACAAGCGTGATTATTGTGACGACACGCTAATTTAGATGGGCAAACGATTGTCGGGTTAGCTACCCGTTGTTTTTGTTATAGTAAGGTAACAATGTCATGCGGCTTATAATAATCCAATTAACGAAATACTGCTTTATGCATTGAATTACGATATATTGTCTGACTAGCAATACAGGGTCTTATCATTGATATTATGTTCGTGTTTTGGTTTTATAAAACCATATTCATATAACGGTTTTTATTTAATCTACACAACATTATAAAACGTATTGTATGATGTTTTTAACGACAATGGTTCGTATAATGATTTTGAAGGCGAAAGCCTATATTATGATTTTGATAAGGATTTGTATAAAATGACTTTGGCTATTTTATGGCCTATTACAATGATTTGTACAAAATGATTTTCGGTAATAATTTTATACCGATGTTATATTAATGGATTTTATTAAACTTTATGAACTCACTCGGCGTTATCGCTGACCTTTTCTTTTAACATGTTTTATCTCAGGTACTTGAAGGTAATTCTCGGCAAGACAACAAGAATTCATGGCCCGCACTTAAATAACAAATTTCCATTCAAATGTTTTGTAAAACTTGTATGAAATAGTATGACTTGGGACCTATGTAAATCTGAACTTTATGAATGGAAATGCTTTATTATTAAACGACGCGATTTTTAAGCGTTGCCTATGATGTGAGTAATGTGCTATCCCGTAACACCAACGAGTCTTCCGCTGTATCGAGTTGTATAAATTTGGGGGTGTTATAGTTTGGTACCAGAGCTCTCGTTATAGAGACCGAAAGATTTTTAAAACGAAGGTTTTGGATAAAACTTTTCAAAATCTTTTAACTATAAACATTTTTCTCAAAATGTCAAAATCTTTTGACTATAACGGTGCCGAAGAATTCCCGAGTTACCGACAAGGCCAGACTGAGAAGTGTTATTTTAACATATATATAACCTGGATTATATATATACATATATGATGTAATTTTATTACATGATTGTTTGATGATTATTTTGATATTTATACGAGGTATTTATACGAGGTATTTATACGACGTAGATTGTCACAAGGAACCCTAAATCCCCTAGTAAATTAATCGAAGCTATTCTCGTAGGAATTATAGCTATTCTAGATCTAAACCAAGTTGTGGATATTTATGATCCCAACAAAATGGTTGATATTCGTAGGAATGTTGATATTAGTTGATTGCGATATTGTAGAAGAATTGGCGAGATTAAATCTGATATCGATGTCATGACGATCTTTCCTTATACAGTGGAGTTTGACAAAACGTTACCACCTAGAAAGATGTCATCTGATTCGTTGTCATCCAATTCTTAAATTGAAATCGAAAGGGTGAATGTTGCACTTGAGGCTGTCATTGGAACCATTACCCAAAAGCCTCATGCCACTAGTACCTTTCCGAGAAGTCTAATTGAATGTGTGATTAATTTCATACTAGTGACTCATTTGATAACTATTGTTGTAAGGAGCTATAGGATTGGAAATTAAGCGTTGTTCATATCGAGCTTTTATTGCCCTATTAAGGTCTAAAAATAAGGTTGAAAGTATTAGAGAATGAGGGAGGATATTACATTGAGTATAAGTTGATTGAAACTTGAATAAAGTAAAAATTTAACCCGTATGGAATATGAAATTGTTAGGAGGAAGTTGTTAAGTCCTGTGATTGAATCATAAGGTTATAATTGATTGTTGATTCGTGTAAGGGTTGTTCCTAGGCCATTGTCCAATAACGAGGATGCCCAGTGTCCAAGAAATAAATTGAAAAAATCTTCTTCTGAATTGAGACCAATGGATCTTTAGGGACAAGTGGAACACCTAATGACTCTTGTAGATTAGTATTCATTATGGTATCTTTTAAAAATAATCCCTAACTTAACAAAGACATCAGTTGGTAGGATGAGTTCTTGGAATTGTATGACATAGTGACACGTAATGTGTTACGGTACAATTTTGACTTGTTTGTGATTAATGAAAAGACTACCTTTGATTGCTAAATTCTACATGTATCGATGTTATCTATCTTTTATTGCTTCATCCTAATGCTCGCATTAGTGATGCAACCATTGAACAAGTACTCTTCTCGATTTGAGTTACGTTGTGGACTATTCTTTTCGAGCGCCAGCAAGGTCATGAACCTCCTGATTAATTGGCTAAGCTCATTTCTTGATATATAGTAGTTAGTTCTTGGTGAACAACTCTTGATCACTCTTTTGCAGATCACTCGTTGTTTTATAAGTTAAAACGGTTTCCTTGAGGATAATTGGATTTTCATCACTATACGGATTATTCAAAGTGAGGTTTATAAGTGATTATTATCAAAATGAAGTTGTTTATAAAACACCTTGGAAAGCTTAAATGTTTTCATAACAAAGAAAATCTTTGTAAATTTATTTTTGATTCTTATTTAAAAATTAAGCATGAAAATGTTTTTATTATAAATATGATGATAAAATTTTGACGAACTGAGTATTGCATCGTTAATCTTGAAATTGTATATAGTTGCGCGCCTACATACAATTTGGAATGGACCATGCAAGGCTGATTAGTAGTCACCATAAAAATTGTTAGAAATACGTTTAACGTATATTAGAAGTATCGGTCACTCCACAATATTATTTATGTTGTAATAGCTCGTAGTTAGTGTTACTTATTAAGTTAAGTAAGAAACCGGCCCATGGGCTTGTCATGGGCCGGCCCAAGTCCAAATAAGGCTTGGAAGTATAAATACCCCTTTCCTCCTTGGAAAGGGGTTGGTTGTTGTTTTTCACTTTATTCATTTGAATGAAATAAACACATAGTTTCTCTCTCACTTTCTCTCTCTAGTTTCTCTCTCTAGAAAACTTCAACCCACTTCATAGATTCATAGGTTATCAATATTCTACATTTGGTATCAGAGAGCCATGGGGTGATTTAAGGTAAGGATTGTGTTGCTTTTTTAGTTATTGAATCAATTAGTGATCTTTAGAAAAAATCAATCTTGAATCTTGTTGTTTTTGGTGTTTTTGTTATTGGGATTAATTGATAAGGATAGGGTTTAGCTTATTTTGGTAAAAATCATAAAACTTTTTGTGGTTTTGATCAAAAAATCGGATTTAAAAGTGCTGTTCCAAGTCTCGAACTCTTTTTTCCAGAATATTCCGAATAGACTTTCCGAATAGCAAAGTATTCCGAATAGGAAAAGTTTTCCGAATAGCAAAGTATTCCGAATAGGAAAAGTTTTCCGAATAGCAAAAGTATTCCGAATAGGAAAAGTTTTCCGAATAGCCATCTTTCCGAATAGCTAACTTTCTGAATAGCCATCTTTCCGAATAACCATCTTTCCGAATAGCTAACTTTCCGAATAGACATCTTTCCGAATAGCCAGCATTCCGAACTGAAGAAATATTCCGAATAGCAGAACATTCCGAATAGGGTTTATTCCGTATAGGGTTATTCCACATAAGGGTTTTTCTGTTTAAGGATTATTCCGGATAAGGGTTTTTCAGCATAGGGTTATTCCGAATAGGGATTATTCCGAATAGGATTTATTCCGAGTTAGGGTTATTCCGGATAAGCAAGTTCAAGGGGTATTTTTCCGAGTTTTTTCGACGATCTTTAGTGGATTTAATCTTGATTTCAAAAACACAACAAAAATTCTTAACCTTTCTTCACTGCTCGATCAACCGATAATCTTTGAGTCTTTTAAGTGATCACAATGAATCCGAGCTCATTAATGCCTCAAATGACATCACTTACGGATATCTCAGTCATAACGAGAACTGATAATCTTCCACCGATGCTTATTAAAGAGGTGTTTGAGGCATGGCAGGGCCGCATGATGCAATACCTGAAGGGCAAACCAACATACGGAAGGCTTATGGTCAAATCGATTTTGAATGGTCCACTCGACTATGGTACCATTGTGGTGAATAACGTGACTCGACCAAGAGAATTTGAAGAACTCACACCGGCACAAAAACTCATTGCTGATGCTGATGAAAAGGCTCTTCAAACCATTCTCCAAGCCCTTCCACATGACATCTATCGCATGGTAAGTCAGTATACGGTTGCAAAGGATTTATGGGAACGACTAAAGGTGTTGCTACAAGGTACGTCTCTTACCAAACAGGAAAGGGAATGTCAGTTGTATGATCTGTTTGATAGATTCACGTACAGCCCAGGGGAAACGCTACACGACTATTACTTCAGATTTACTAGTCTCATGAATGTATACAATCTCGTGATTGCTACATTCCAGGTTAACACCAAGTTTTTGAATACTTTACCTCAAGCTGAATGGGGTGAGTATATTACCGATGTTAAGTTAACCAGGGATTTGCATAAGTGCAATTTTGATCAAATCTATGCTTTTCTTCAGCAGCATGAGAAACATGTGATCATGCACCGTTCGCCTCGAGGTATGTACCCTGATTCTTTAGCTTTGATGTCAAATCAACCAAGTTTGTCCTACAACAACACTCCTTATATCATGGGACACCAAGCCTATCATCCATCACCGTACATGACTCCAAGCTTCCCCCAATATTCGATTCTGCCGCAACCACCCACCTCACATCAGCAACAATATCGGTTTAGTGCACCTTCACCTCAGGGAGAACCACAAGCTTCACACTATACCTCACAACCTCACCCATATTCACCAGCAAGCATTGCACCTTATGGTCAGTCATCATATCCTTCTTATCAAGAAAATGCTGCATATCCATCAAGCTATTCTGACCACATGAGTATTCCTCAACAAGACCAAGCATTGTATTGTGATAATGATGAAGTTCCCATTCCTGAGTTCCAACAAGGAACTGACCCAGTTGAAATGTTAGCCACTTTGTCTGCTTATCTCACTAAGACATTGAGCAAACGAGGATTTCGAGGATCAGCTCCTACTAACAATCAGCTGAGGAATTCATCCAATTCTCGCCAACAAGCTACTATTGAGAATGGCAGGGTAATGGTTCAACCTATTCAACCTTATCAGGGGAGACCTACTACATCAACTACCAATGCACGCACGGTCAATTCAGCTCCAATGGTCAACACTCCTCCACGAGCTAATTCCACAGGCAAGTTGCGAATGATTACATGCTACAACTGCAAGGAAGAAGGACACATGTCCAGGGATTGCAAGAAACCCAAGAGGAGAAGGGATGGTCAATGGTTTGCAGAGAAGATTTATCTGGTGAATGCTCAGGCACAAGGAAGGGAACTTGATGAAGAGGAGCTTGCATTTCTTGCTGATCCAGGGATTGCTGAACAAGACGTTGTCACTACACAGAATGCAGCATACCAAGCAGATGATCTTGATGCTTATGATTCAGACTGCGATGAACTTCAATCTGCACAGGCAGCTCTTATGGCAACTATCTCTAGCCTAGGGCCAGAAAAGAGATCTGAGGTACTTATTAATACCACTGATAATACCACTGATGCTAGTATTCAACCACATCAAGTCGTGCAAGAGAGTGCTGATTCGAATGAGTCTTCGGTGGTGAGTATTTCAAATGAGGAGACAATCAATGATAGTAATATCAATGTGAGTCCCCAAACTTTGAGTGAAACACAACCGGGAGTTATTTCGCATACGCATACTCCTGCTCAACAAGATTTGGTTATGGTTCCTGCTACATTACTTAGCTAAATGAATGCTGCACTCTTAGAAACCTTAGCTAAGAATAAGAATTTGTCTGATGAGCTTACCTTAAGCAACGAGAAAGTTCAAACTTTGGAATTAGTGCCTTCATCTAGTGTTCTAACAAATCCCGAGTATGATCATTTTCGAAACAAACAAATGGGTCATTTGCAGGAAATTGAAACCTTAAGAGTAGATCTTTCTAACGAACTTAAAGAAAAAGAATTAGCGGTCACTAATTTTCAAAAACTTCAAACGGATTTTGAATTACTAGAGTCTAAGAAGAATGAAGTGGAAATTAATGCGGCTAATAAGATTAGAAGTCTAGATTATTTGCTTTTAAGACAATACGCTGCCTCTCAACTAGTGCACTTATTTGATGCTTCGTTTAGAGAATTTAACTTATCGCGTCAAAAAGGCCTTCCCCCTAATCCACGGTATGCAAAACAAGCTTTAATCCATAGTCCTAGACTTTATAATGCAACCCAATTAGGATTGGTTTTAGACCCGATTGATATTTTCGATGATCGCACCAATAAGGATCTAGTTGATGAGAATCGGTCATACAACTCTGCAAAATATCCCGATTGTGATTATTTTAAAATGAATCAGGAGCTTGCTAAAACGGATTTTAGAATTCGCTTCCATATGGACAAAGATCTCATTACGGCACCAACCTACATGTTAAATGAAGAAAACCCTAGTACATTTCCTACACTTGTCAACATGGAAGGTCCTAAGGAAATTCCAAAGGATCTTCCACCTGTTAGCACTGTATGGTTAAACATGCAAGAGATTAATCAATACTTTACTAATTTTGACAAGGTCATTTTGGAATGTACGACTTCAAATGGCCTAAACGCCGGAGAATGGGCTTTCGAACACATGAACGAGGTGTTTAAGAATGAGATCAATCCATTTGTCGAAAGTCTAAAAGGAAGTTTTGCATCTCTTAAAGAAAATCTTGAGTTTGAAATTGGAGAAGTTCAAAAAGTGTTTTATGAAATGGACACCGCTTACGAACTACAACTAATTGAAAAGGAAAAGATTTTATCTGAATACGACCGATTCTTGTCCCAAGTAATTTCGTGTGATGTGCTTACTACTGTAAATGTTAATTATTCGAATGAGCTAACATCCGCTATGATTAACTGTGATGATGTGAATATATGTGATGATGTGTGTGATCTCTCTGTAAATGTTGCTGATATTGTAAATGAGGTAGATAATCATTCTTGTCACGAATCTAACGCTGTGTTTTTAAAGCTACAAGATTCTTACAATTTACTTTCAAAACGCTTTAATCAACTAGAACAACATTGTATATCTTTAGAATTAAAACAACAAACTCAAAATGAGGATCTTTTGATAACAAATAGTTGTGAAAACAGTTTTGAGACGAGTGACAAGATGATTGCAATAGTTAAGGCATTAGAGGAAGAGATTATGAGATTGAAGAGAGATGTGTCATCAAATGAAACACTAAAAATGGAACTAGAGGCTGCAGAGTCTAAAAACCAGGACTTAGAAATTAGACTTTCATCTATTCTAGGGGAGATGGATCGTGCAAGACAGGGAATGTCCAAACTTTATGGTTCACTAGAAGAACGCTTCGCTTTTAATGCGGCACAACAACAATCTTATGTTGAAGAATTGAACCAAAAATGTGAGGAAATCTCTGACTTAAACATCCTGCTCATTGATAAAAACATGGTTTTGGCCGAGTTAAAGGAGACACTTCTTCTCACCCGACAAGAAGCTGTTAATAACTTAGCTACCAACTCTGCACCGTCCTCTAGTGCTCCAACAACCAAGTCAGTAGTGCTTTATAAGAACCCGTTTCATAAGAGAAACCCGGTTACCTACGATGATTATATGAGGAATGCCATTAAGCATGTAGACCTTGTTAGGGATATTTTAGACGATCTTTATGCCTTAGATCCCTCAAGTAGCTACTATTATTCGGCTCATGAATATATTAAGCGAGTTCAATATTGCTTAGCATATTTGCAATACATAGGTAAACCAGGTTCTGCACTACTCACTAATAGACCCATTGCTGTAACTCCATTCAATAAGACCCCAGGAGCAAAACCGTCATTGGCACCATCAAGTAAGGCACCTTTAAAATCTGTTGCTAATATTCCCACTTTGCCTTCTACAGGAGTAAAAGAGTCTACTAAGGCTAAAGGATCGCCACTCAAGAAAGATAAGATCAAGCCTCTACTAGTAGTACCAACAAGAAGAAAGTAGAAGCTCACCATAGGAATGTTAGTTCAATTTTAAATAAAAAGAATCATGTTAAGACTAAAAGCTCTGCGCCTGTGCAGAAGCCTAAACCATTTGTGAATTCTGATTTGAAATGTTGGAGTTGTAATGAATGTATGTTTTCCCAACGTCATGATTTGTGTCTTATTGATCATGTGAATGAAATGAATGCCATTAGGAATGATCTTGAATGGAAGCCAACGGGTAGAACTCGTGCCCAAGTTGGCTGGCAATGGCGTCCCACTGGTAGGACCTTTACATTAGATGGAAAAATGTGCCCTTTAACTAGGAATGCATCCATTGAGGTTAGGTCTGAGTGTCCTTTAGTTAGGCACACTAGCACTCAAGTATGGAAACAACGCCCTTTAATTAGGTCAGCTTCCACTATAGTGCCTATCAGTGAAGAAATACCACAGGATTTAAGCCAACTAGAATCTACACCACCAACTAGGAAGAAGAAGGCTAGGAAATCTAAGAAACCTAAAGTTAGCAAATCTAAGATTATTAAGTCTGTACCTGCTAATAACAAGGAACACTCAGATTCCGATACCTCTACATTGTCTTCGTGTGGTGATATTTTCATGTGGTCCAAATCATCCTCTGGTATTTGGACTCCGGTTGTTCAAAGCATATGACCGGAGATCGCTCGATGCTCCGAAATTTCGTCAGCAAGTTTCTTGGAACGGTTAAATTCGGAAATGATCATATAGCAAAGATAATGGGGTATGGTGAATATCAGATTGGAAACGTTACGATTTCAAGGGTATACTATGTAGAAGGTCTTGGTCATAACTTATTTTCAGTAGGACAGTTTTTTGATTCCAACCTAGAGGTTGCTTTTCGACAACACACTTGTTTCATCCGCAACTTGGAAGGAAAAGACTTGTTGAAGGGATCTCGTGGTGCAAATCTTTATACGTTGTCCCTACAAGACATGATGGCCGCCTCTCCAGTATGTCTTCTCTCTAAAGAATCTAAGACCAAGTCATGGTTATGGCATCGCAGATTATCTCATCTTAACTTTGATGCTATTAATCATCTGGCTAAAAACGAATTAGTTTGTGGTCTTCCAAAGCTCAAATTTCACAAGGACCATTTATGTTCCGCGTGTTCAAGGGGGAAAAGTACCAAGAAATCATACAAGCCCAAAGCTGAAGACACCAATCAAGAAAAACTTCATCTTTTGCATATGGATCTTTGTGGGCCAATGAGAACTGAAAGTGTGAGCGGTAAGAAATTCATTCTGGTTATTGTGGATGATTTCTCCAGGTTTACATGGGTTAGATTTCTACGTACAAAGGATGAAGCACCGAAGGCTATCATCACTTTTCTGAAATTCATTCAGGTACGTTTGAATACTACTGTCCGCCGTATTCGTACAGATAATGGAACAGAGTTCGTCAACCAGACTCTTCGTGATTACTATGAAGGAGTTGGTATCTCACATGAAACATCCGCTGCACGCACTCCACAACAAAACGGTGTCGTTGAAAGACGGAATCGTACGCTTATGGAAGTTGCTAGGACTATGCTAATTTATGCGAACGCTCCATTGTTCTTGTGGGCAGAAGCCATATCTACTGCATGTTTCACCCAAAACCGTTCTATCATTCGGAAACGCCATGGAAAAACACCTTACGAGCTTCTACATGACCGCAAACCCGATGTTTCATTTTTTCATGTGTTTGGTGCTCTTTGTTATCCAAACATTAATAGTGAGAACTTGGGCAAGCTTCAACCGAAAGCCGATATAGGTATTTTCATTGGTTACTCACCCTCCAAGAAAGCATACCGAATTTACAACCGTCGTCTTGGTAAGATCGTAGAAACTATGGACGCAGATTTCGATGAGCTGACAGCGATGGCTTCTGAGCAACGCAGCTCTGAACCCGCGCTTCATGAGATGGGAACCGGTGCTATTAGTTCCGGATTAGTTCCCAATAATCCTACTTCTACATCATTTTTACCACCAACAAGGACCGAGTGGGATAAACTGTTTCAACCGTTGTTTGATGAATTCTTTGATCCCCCAAATGATGAAGTTCCAACACCTGTAGTGATAGCTCCAATCCCTGAAGTTGTTGCTCAAGCAAATGAAGCTTTATCTAATGCATCTTCAATTAACATTGAACCGGATGCACCTTTACCAAGTGATTCTCAAACTACACCTGAATCTTCACCCCTACTTGTGCCTAATGATGTGGAAGAGGATTCTATTGATCACGATTTGGAATATGCTCACCTGCAAGAGCTTCCTTTCTTTGGTGTAGCGATACCTGAAAACCCTTCAGCCGCGTCTACCTCAGAAGAAGCTCCTTCTATTGTTCACTCCAGACCACCTAGGATTGAAAAACATAGCACCAAATGGACAAAAGATCACCCAATTAGGAATGTCATTGGTAATCTCGATCGACCAGTCTCTACACGCCATCAATTACAAGAGAGTGCACTCTATTGCTACTTTGATGCATTTCTCTCCGAAGTTGAACCTAAAAATTGGCAACATGCTATGACTCAATCATCTTGGATTGAAGCCATGCAGGAGGAACTAAATGAATTCCAAAGACTTGAAGTATGGGAATTAGTTCCTCTCCCTGACAAGGTTAACATCCTTACCTTGTTATGGGTTTATAAGGTTAAACTTGATGAGATGGGTGCGGTATTGAAGAATAAGGCTAGATTGGTTGCTAGAGGATATAAACAAGCCTTGGGTATAGACTTTGAAGAATCTTTTGCTCCTGTGGCAAGATTGGAGGCGATTAGACTATTCCTTGCGTATGCTGCTCATATGAACATGATCGTCTATCAAATGGATGTGAAGACGACATTTTTGAACGGTGAACTAAGGGAAGAAGTCTATGTTAGTCAGCCGGATGGGTTCGTTAGTACGGAGTTTCCTAATCATGTGTACAAGCTTAAGAAGGCTCTCTATGGGTTGAAACAAGCTCCACGCGCGTGGTATGATCTCCTTTCAACATATCTCATTTCGGAAGGCTTCTCCAAAGGCAAGGTGGACCCCACTCTATACACTCTCAAGGAGGACAACGACATGCTTCTGGTACAAATTTATGTTGATGATATAATATTTGCTGCCTCTAACATAGAATTGTCACAACGCTTTGAGAAGATAATGTCCACACGCTTTCAGATGTCAATGATGGGAAAAATTTCATTCTTCTTAGGATTACAAATTTCTCAGAATCCCAGAGGCATCTTTATTAATCAATCCAAATATGCTCTAGAATCCTTAAAGAAATATAACTTTGAAAATTGTGACCCCGTGGACACTCCAATGGTGGAGAAATCCAAGTTAGATGAAGATAGGAATGGGACTATTGTCGATCCAAAACTTTACCGTGGGATGATCGGCACCCTTCTCTATCTGACTGCTAGCAGGCCTGATTTGCAATTTGCCGTATGCATGTGTGCCCGGTATCAGGCTCGGCCTACCGAAAAGCACCTACATGTTGTTAAAAGGATCTTTCGGTATCTAAAAGGAACACTTCATCGTGGTCTATGGTATCCGAAAGATTCCTCTATTGCTTTAATATCATACGCAGATGCCGATCATGCTGGATGTCAAGACACGAGGCGTAGCACTTCTGGATCTGTGCAACTCCTTGGAGATAGATTGATCAGTTGGTCTTCAAAAAGGCAGAAAAGCGCTGCAATTTCTAGCACGGAGGCTGAATACATCGCCATGTCCGGTTGTTGTGCTCAAGTCCTTTGGATGAGATCACAATTAACTGACTACGGTTTGGGATTTAACAAAATCCCGATGTATTGTGACAACAAGAGCGCCATTGGCCTTTGCTGCAACTATGTTCAACACTCCCGGGCCAAGCACATAGACATTCGCTACCATTTCATTAAAGAGCAGGTGGAGAACGGAGTGATCGAGCTGTATTTTGTCACTACTGAGTATCAGCTGGCAGATATGTTCACCAAAGCCTTAGATCGAGGACGAATCGAGTTTTTGATCGACAAGCTTGGCATGAAATCATTCACTCCAGCGACTCTCAAAGAATTGGCAGAAGAATCAGCTGAATAGTAGTGGTAAACTATTCAGGCGTATCCTTTGTTCGTGATCATGTATATTATCGTATATATATAAACCACAAAAAGCAAAATACAAAAATATAAAACCAAGAAAAACCATAAAAAATATAAAACCTAAGAAAAACCATAAAAAATATAAAACCTACAAAAACCATAAAAATTATAAAATCAAGAAAAACCAAAAAATATTTTTCGTTTTTAAATCGGGCATGTCTTTTAGTACGGTAATATTTACGGCTTTAGAAATGTCGATCAATATTGACACGGCGCCATAAATAGAGTCCGTATAAAAGTTGTACATTTTTAAAACATGCCCATTATGGCTTGTAGTTATTTCAGACTACAACCCGGTTTTCATATTAAAGTCACGTATTTCCTTGGAAAACGTTGGCTCACAACGGGAATTAATTTTCTCGGGCATGATTTACAAGCCAAATCATGCAAAGGGATCAAGTTTACTTTACAACTTGGTCTAACACGAGTTAGTGTACGTCTCAGTGCATTAATTTGTCTAAATAAGAGAAATCTTATTGCCACCACGAATCAATCTTTTCAAGATATTAATTGGAAATGTTTTCATCATGTGCCTCGTTAAACAATGACTACAGCTCTTTAAATAGAAAACGGGTCATCGTTTAAGGGGGAGAAACTGTTAAATCATCTTTGACATCAAAAAGATCTTCAAAAGTTTTCGAGGAAACTCAAGTAGCTCAATGGTTAAATGGTTGGATAGCTTTGGCACTTGTCTTGTTGTTGCTCATAAGTTTGTCGTGAATAGATTTGTGCGTGTGTTAAGATAGGTTAATCACTAAGGCTCGGGAATTTAACATAAGATAGGGTCAAAAATGACAAGAATTAAAACTTGAAAAACAAAAGAATTTTGATTGAAGAAAGAGGAAAAATTGAGGGATTAAACTTGACAAGGTGTCAAACTTGTGAAAGTTTGACCATGTCAAATTCATCCCCCCCGTCTCTTCTTTTCTTTCACCGTTCTGTTTGTCTTTTTCCCTTTGCCCGCCATTGAAACAAACACACGAACACACAAACGAAATCTAACATCTTCTAGATCAAGATCTTCAAAAGGTATCAAATTGGTTTAACAATTCATGCAATTCAATTTAATTACCTCTTTTTTAATTGGAATAAATCGAATTAGGTTTCTGCTTAAATTAGGGTTTAATTAATTGGGGGTTTTGCCTGGGATTGACTCGGAATAGAACAAAATGAACTGATATGGCCTTTAGAACACTTGAATCAAACGAATTCATGCTTAATTAGAAAAATCATAAGTGTTTAAACATTCCGAATAGGATGATCTTTTCGAATAAGACACTTATTCCGCATAGGAGGATTATTCCGAATAGAATGAACATTCCGAATAGAAGTTTTATTCCGTATAGGAGGATTAAAACACTACATTTTCTTTGAAGATTGTGAAAGATTAAATTTTATGAGATCTGCATGAAGTGAAAAATAGGTACATAGTGTTAGGGACACCTACATATGTGCATGTAGCATCTATCTTTCCGAGTCGAATTTACTCATCTGTGGAAATTGTCTTATTTGACAATTGACAATTCTTTCTTGTCCAATTCTCCCGTAGTGGGATTCTTAGGAAAAGTATCTGATTACCGAGTGTTGATACCCGACTGGATGTATCGACGTTCCTATCATTTCTTTTGATTTGATTTCATTTGAATGACCTGGGTAACGATCCGAGGAGCTTTCGAATGCGTACTCAAATTATGAAAACATGGGATATATTCATATTCGTTAAATGTTTTCGTCTGTATCTGATTTGAAATTCTCTCGCATAGATTATGCGTTAACCTTACTCTCTTAAGGTTAGTTATGTCTCCAAATATCCGTGAATTGTGAAGTATTATGAGTTATTATTAGTCTTTTGAGAAGTTCACATCTTATTGACGACAATAAAATGAAAAGTTGATAGTGCCAATAGAATGGATTGATTGATTATGATATGACGACATTGTCTTAAATGATGGGATGTTTCATAATATACGCTCGTGAGTGGAAACTTTGTTACGTATTTGGAGGTTTGAGATTTTGTAAAAAATTATTGTTAAATTTTAAGTAAGATAAAATTTATTTTTACGAATATTTTAACGTAAGACAAAGCTTGTGTTTTGTTATAATGAATAAACTAGAGAAAAATCAAAATATACACTTTAAGTGTAAATTTAAATACTTGAAATTATTAATTAATAGTTGACATAAATTTTGATAGAGCGATTCGAGAATTTTAGAGTCAGTTTTAGCCATCCAGAAAAACACGATTTTTGTTTGAAATGTCGTTTTACGTTGCTACGAGACTTGTAAAAAGAAAGATAAAAAAAAGTCTAATTATTTTTTATATATACATTTATATTATTTAAGAAATTAATGACAATAAAACTTTGACACAAGTATAGAAATCTTTAATTCTATTAATTTTATTGATTATGATAACCCAGTAACCGAATCTACTCAAAGTAGTAATTTTCTCGAAATGATAACTTTTCAAAAACAACAACTTTATAAAGTTAAAAAGATGAAAAAAATATTGGAAGTTTTCAATGGTAACGTAATTTAAATATGTAAAAATAATCGCTTATACAATAAGTTAAATGATATTAATTAGAACGCGCAAGTGGATTTACATCACATGCATACTAGTATTATTTCTTTTAAGGATATATAAGATATATATCTAATGTTCTAGGTACGTATGGTTCCATCATACCTTATCACTCCCCTGATCTTACGATTCTACCATTGGAATTGAGTAGTCCAAATTTGTTCAACTTTGATCTTGTCCTTGGTATATGACCATTTTATATACATCGTTATTTTTCTAGTACTTTAGTAAGGATATGTTGCCTGCTGTATTTTTTTCCCCGTCACGGACCCCGCAACCTGTCCTCCTCTTGTTATTGGAAACTAAATTTGGTGCAATATGCGTGTAACGCGAAACAGTGGAGATAACCTTTTAGATATTGAATGTATAATTGAGGAGCTCATGTACTACCCTTGGCTTCATTATGGAGATTATGATCGTTGTTTAATTTTTTCCATTTGTGATGATGCTCGATGTTCATTTCACGATTTCTATAGATATCGTTGTTACCCTGAAACTCTTGACATATCTTAGGTGTATCTTAACTCATAGTGTAAGTAATTTCAGTAGCAAATATATTGCTCGTTCACCTCATTCAATCTCATTAATTCTTGATTTCTACTCTTTTTACTTGCATTGATCCTTTATTCCAAACCACTCTAGCGTCATTTTATGAAATAAAAATTTCCAAGAATATATATTAATATATAAAGTATCTTATCGAACTAAATACCAAATAGTGTTGATTTTTTTTACAAGAAGACGAAGGAAAAAAAAATGTTTCCCAAGAATGAATAACCAAATAGTTGATGTATTTCTAGAAACAAGGGTAAAAGTAATTTCTGATTTCTATGTCACGTGATTTACTTATTTTCAAGAATAAGTAAAAAACTTTCATAATCTTGTATGTTGTGCAATAATCATAAAGTTTCTTTTAGTAGCGTCGAATATGTCGTCACTTGGTCCTCAATTATGCATATCCTAGCTAACTATGCATAATTCGGGAGGAGTTGTGATGTATTAGATGTGTCTATGCTCGGTCCTTAATTATACATAGCCTAGCTAACTATGCATGATTCGGGAAGAGCCACGTCGTGTCAGGTCAGTCGTTGCCTTTAAAATAGTGGTTTTGAATAAATGTTTGGGTGAGAAGACTTCCAAATGGTGGATCTTATGCAAGTAATCATGTTCAATTCGTTTCCGTAAGAACATGTTCAAATTCCTTGTGTTCCTTGACATCTTCTCTTTCGATTGGTGTTGACTTTGAAAGTCACCTTGACCGAATATTTCTGTAAAAAAAAATTGTCATGTACAATGTGTGAATCCCGTCTAAATCACCATGTTGGTGATGAATTACCAAGAAACCTCGTACCGACACTAAGAAGAAATTTTAACAAGATCAGCAGACTGCCAACTAGAGGAAAATTAAGTTCGAGTAACTTCGAGGCCAATGAAGAAGACTTCTTCCCCCGAAACGCATGTGTTCGGTTAGCTAATGCCACAGACGAATCTTCATAAACTCGAGTTTTGAATTCGAGGTGTTTGATTTGCTCCTATTATGCCTTGTGAACTCGAATACCAACGTAGAGTGCTGACTCGTATACCAACGTAGGGTCACACAAGGATGGCTCAAAAAGGAGAGCCTTTGGCGCGAGAGCTAAGCACAATGGTCGGATCCTACTAGATCTAGTGGTGTCGTCCGTCATCATAATATGTAGGGAATAAAATGGTATGCGATGGATAGTTGAAGTTTATCGATCGCGCATCGATAGATGAAAGACAATCCGATTTGCCGTCTTCGTTTATTCAGTTGAGGAATCCTTGTGCTTGACTAGATCCCCTTCGATTGTCGATGGTCAAACGGTGGATAGCCATAGTTGAATTTATGTGCAAAACCTTCGCTTGTTATGTGTTTATGTGATATGTGATTTAGTCGAGTGGTCGTACGTTGTACGAGCTCGAGGCGGCATTATGAAATGACGTCCGATCGTGGGTAACGCGTACCCTATATTCTTTTGGGTATGTATCTGTTTGTGAGCACCCCGTACTATCTTTAGGGTATGGATCCTTGTGTGAGCACCCTCCTATGAGAAAAATCTTTTTGGATATGAATCCATGGCTATCAGGCCCGTGAACATTCTTTAACGTGCAAACTTTCCTTTGATTGGAATCATCCGAAAATCCTGTCAAATATTCATATTTATCATGGCTTGGCTATTTAGCAAGCATGAGTTAACTTGATTGAATTGATTGATTTGGCATGGCTTGGTTAGTTTGCAAGCGTGTCGTAATGTGATAAAATGTGCTTAGTGATTACATTCAATCTTTTAATTTATGTCATAGTGCGTTCGATGGAGTAATGTATACTTCGAATGATTTCTGCGTCGATGAAGTCTCTTTTGTCGAAAGCATTCCCTGTTAGCGATCATGTGATTAGGTGATTTTGTACGATCAGTAACAATTGTCTTGTTTTGAGTAATTTTGTAACGCATTCGATGGAGGTATGTACTCTCGAGACGATTTTCTATGACGTGATCTCTTTTAACGAGACCCGTGACAATATGTGTTTCGATTTAATTGGAGTGATCACCGATGGTTATGAATTTATTGTCGCTTTGAAATTTTTCTAAATGCACTCACTCCTTTCCACTCGTAAATTTTTATATGGATTTATCTCTGAATGTGTATCGACCGTTGCAATCAATATAGATATAAGTCGAATTGAGCACCGGGACGGCGCTCCCTTAAGGTGGGTAGAATGTAATTACCCATATTTTCGAGATCGATATATTATCCATGTTTCGTTCTTCATTTTACTTTTGAGTTAAATGTTATGTTTACGATTTACTCGGTTTGCGTTTTTTTCGAGTTTTTGCTTATTTCAAACCATGATTAGGGATTTTAACTATTTGAGTGTCTCACATAGCTTATAGTATCCTTAAAAATACTCAGACGATTTATGAAAATTAACTTTAACATTTTACTTGACTTTTTGGATTTTTATCGCGTTTTGTCAAAAATTGCGCATTTAGCTTAAACCGTCAAGCCTTTTTATTAAACCTTTACTTTTTAACATTAAAATACATACACTAATAAATTTATATGAACTTAATTTAGTTATATTTACAAACATGGGCCACTCCACTTTTCAAGAGTTCTACGTTACTCGGTAAGCCTGATTTTACGTTAAATCGTGTTTTCCCTTTTGTTCTTTACACAAATACTTAAATTAAACATACACAACATATATAAAACACCAAAAAGTAAATTATTTACTTCTTTTGGACCTCCCAAAACCGGACCTAACATCACCTCCCACCATAGCCAATCAAATTTTTGATTAACTCCTTACATTAACTCTTAATCCCCTCTCTCTTTCACACACACACACACATCAAAATAGATCTCAAGAACACCCCTCCTCTTCCTCCCCACTTCAGCCACGAAAATCCCTCAAAACATGATCATCAAATATCATTTTATACCATGCAATAATAATCCCATCCTTATAATCACCTAAAAGTAGCCTATGCGAAGTTTGGAGATTTGAGTCGAAGAAATAAAGAAGTTGTGTAAAAAAATCTTTTGAAAATGGTTTGAGGGCTGTAGTTGTGGGATTATTAGAGTTCTTAGATTGTGTTTAAGATCATAAAGGATTTGTTTTTTTGGTCTCTTGGATCGTTTGAACAAAACAGCCCCGATAGGAGGAGGTGTTTAATTCGTGTTTTTCTTCAATTAATCTCATTGTAAGCCCTAATCTATGTTTAATTATTTTTATTTTAATTGATGATTTCTTATTTTTATTTCTGATATTTATGGATGAATTAATGCATTTAGATGATCTTGAAAGTGATATGGCATTAGGTCTTGGTTTGAGATTGATATTGGGATATGATAGATTGGATTTAAAGTGATGTTTTGATTAAATTAAATTTGGACAGCAGGTGGTAGGTTGATTGCCGAATTAATTTTGTATTGTGGTCTGTGATTTTATGACTTATATGGGTAGAGAATAAACTAAGGTATAATTGGTGATTTGGATGGTTCCGTAACTCATTCGGATGACCAAGTTATGGTCAAAACAATTTTACTAATTTTATCGAGTGTCTAAATGATTTTGTGCAGATAGTTCAGCACTTTGGGTAATATTTTTGGCTTAAAACCTACTGTATTTTTACTTTTTTGGGTAGGTTTTAACCTCAGGTCTAATTCGTGAATTGGATGGAGCCGTATCTCTTCCGGATGTGGGAGATACGTCTAAATTAGTAAGCTAGTCTTAAAAACGAACTCATAATTTACTAAGCAGATTGTTTGGCATAAACCAATTTATTTTTACGTTGGGAACTACTGGGTATTTAAATTTTTGAATAGTAAAATATATGATTACCATGTGTTTCATTGGATAGACTCGTAATCCTTCCAGATGAAGGAGTTATGACTAAAGCCGATTGAAGAACTTAAAATGTTGTCCAGATTTTTAACTGATGTTATGTCTAGGTCTTTTCAAAGTGAGTAACCTATTTCATTATATAAAACTGTAGTAATTAGATAAAATTATATTTGAGCTTTGGTTTCGGATTAAAAGGAGTTATGGTTTGCGAATTACACTAAAAATGGTTAGACGTAAAAACGTTTTAAATAATCAGATTTGACACTTGAGAGTAAAATGATAATTTCACCTAGGATCTGAACCCTTTGGGTTATTTTTCTTATAATATTAGTAAACTAAGGACTTATATCTAGTTTGAGGCGAAAACCTCATGTTGATACCTATTATGGATGTTGAGATATGATTTCATTAAGTCAGGGTATGGGCAGAATTTTTACAAAGGCACGTTGTTTTAAAAAGGAGTTAAATAACGTAAATGATTTGTAAATGAATTGGTTAAGACCTATAGATAGATGAGGATGTAATTGATTTATATCAGGTTCTAAACAGGTTTTTGGGTGAATTTAACTTGGTTTAGAAAGTACCTAGTAACGCCATATCACGATCATTGATTTTTCTTGCATCGTTTGTTTGTTTTTGTCTTGTGTGTTTATTTATCGATATTAAGGCACCCTTTCTTCTAGGTAACACTTAGGCGACCGTTGCTTCGCGTCTTCATTGATCTAACTACAGTACTTCTACTTCATTACTCTTGTGGCTTAAGGTGAGTTCATAGCCTCGCATTTAAATCCTTTTATGTTTTATAAACACGCGAGGGGGATACATGCTTGTTTTAGAAAATCGAACACAAGTAGTTTTATTATGTGAACGTTGCTATGAGCGTTATGTTGTGGCCTTTCCTTCATGGACCGTTAATTACCGATAACCAGTAAACGCTAGTACAATAATAATAGATCTATTTTGGCCTAACGACCTGTCTAGAGTATGTTTCTTGCGAGGATCATACGAGGACATATTGTATTTAGTATTGGGAGTGTATCACTCCAGGTTGGGCACACGGTTAAGGTTCGGTTCGTGGCTCCAGCATCGTTTGATTGTTCTATGAATATAATGTTTATTAAGCTTGTGTTCAAAGTTATTGTTTATAAACTCTATGGATTCACTCAACATTTTTGTTGACTTTTAAGCATGTTTATCTCAGGTTTATATTAGCATGCTTGGATGGGATTGGATGCGGCTATCGAAGGAAGTGGACTTGGTGAACTTTGTACACGGGATAAAATGTTTTTAAAAGATAGAATTATATATTGCAACTTATTTGAAAATAAGTTTTCTTAAGTTTATTTTGACCTTGTAACTCTGATCGTTTTGATAAATTATTATTGGTAAACGTTTCTTTTAAATTTGTTTACTGTGACTCGTGAGCTTGTATTATGAAGTATCACTCCAATTTGTATTCCACCGCGTTGTAGATTTGAGGGTGTTACAGATTGGTATCAGAGCTCGAGTCATAGCGAACTAGGTCGTTTTTTTTTTTGAAAACCTGGACTATGACTGTTTTGGAAAAATTTTCACGAGTCGTTCACCGATGTCCGACATCCGCGCGTGTAATCCTTCCCGATTATTTATGTGCTTTTTGCTAGGCCTTTAATTGTATATTTTATACCATATGCGTGCGTGGTATAAATTGTAATTATATACGTACGATACCGTTCATTGACGAACCACTAGATCTCTATCTACGCCTTTCGATTATCCCTGTGGACGTACTTTCGATTGTACAATTTATACTAAATAATGGTGTTTCCATTATCATCTGTTATGGTTAATCTCGTACATATATAATACATATACGTTAAGATATTATATAAATCTATGTATATGAAATATGGTTATATTTTGTTTGTGTTATGGTTTGGTTTTTCTCTTTTGAGCCGCGACTAAGGAACGCAAGAAGGAGGCGAAACTATTTCCTCTCTATTCTTTTTGGTAAATCATTTAAAGTAATCTCTATTACTAATATAATCATTTGTTTTACGACTTAACTTGTTGTTGATAAATGCTTGTGATGAGATCCGTCGAAAACTTGCTTAGATTAGTTGAAAGGGTTATTGAGAAATTTCACGGTTTGAAACGCGTGTATACATGGGTTTAAACATGATATAAATTGATTTTTGGGTCAAATATAAACTTTGGCATGTTTCTTAATATACGCTCGTGAGTGGAAATTTTGTCACGTATTTGGAGGTTTGAGATTTTGTAAAAGCTTATTGTTAAATTTTAAATAAGATAAAATTTATTTTTACGAATATTTTAACGTAAGACAAAGCTTGTGTTTTGTTATAATGAATAAACTAGAGAAAAATCAAAATATACACTTTAAGTGTAAATTTAAATACTTGAAATTATTAATTAATAGTTGACATAAATTTTGAAAGAGCGATTCGAGAATTTTAGAGTCAGTTTTAGCCATCCGGCAAAACACGATTTTTGTTTGAAATGTCGTTTTACGTTGCTACGAGACTTGTAAAAAGAAAGATAAAAAAAAGTCTAATTATTTTTTATATATACATTTATATTATTTAAGAAATTAATGACAATAAAACTTTGACACAAGTATAGAAATCTTTAGTTCTAATAAATTTATCGATTATGATAACCCAGTAACCGAATCTACTCAAAGTAGTAATTTTCTCGAAATGATAACTTTTCAAAAACAACAACTTTATAAAGTTAAAAACATGAAAAAAATATAGGAAGTTTTCAATGGTAACGTAATTTAAATATGTAAAAATAATCGCTTATACAATAAGTTAAATGATATTAATTAGAACGCACAAGTGGATTTACATCACATGCATACTAGTATTATTTCTTTTAAGGATATATAAGATATATATCTAATGTTCTAGGTACGTATGGTTCCATCATACCTTATCACTCCCCTGATCTTACGATTCTACCATTGCAATTGAGTAGTCCAGATTTGTTCAACTTTGATCTTGTCCTTGGTATAGGACCATTTTATATACATCGTTATTTTTCTAGTACTGTTAGTAAGGATATGTTGCCTGCTGTATTTTTTTCCCCTTCACGAACCCCGCAACCTGTCCTTCTCTTGTTATTGGAAACTAAATTTGGTGCAATATGCGTGTAACGCGAAACAATGGAGATAACCTTTTAGATATTGAATGTATAATTGAGGAGCGCATGTACTACCCTTGGCTTCATTATGGAGATTATGATCGTTATTTAATTTTTTCCATTTGTGATGATGCTCGATGTTCATTTCACGATTTCTATAGATGTCGTTGTTACCCTGAAACTCTTGACATATCTTAGGTGTATCTTAACTCATAGTGTAAGTAATTTCAGTAGCAAATATATTGCTCGTTCACCTCATTCAATCTCATTAATTCTTGATTTCTACTCTTTTTACTTGCATTGATCCTTTATTCCAAACCACTCTAGCGTCATTTTATGAAATAAAAATTTCGAAGAATATATATTAATATATAAAGTATCTTATCGAACTAAATACCAAACAGTGTTGATTTTTTTTACAGGAAGACGAAGGAAAAAAAATGTTTCCCAAGAATGAATAACCAAATAGTTGATGTATTTCTAGAAACAAGGGTAAAAATAATTTCTGATTTCTATGTCACGTGATTTACTTATTTTCAAGAATAAGTCAAAAACTTTCATAATCTTGTATGTTGTGCAATAATCATAAAGTTTCTTTTAGTAGCGTCGAATATGTCGTCACTTGGTCCTCAATTATGCATAGCCTAGCTAACTATGCATAATTCGGGAGGAGTCGTGATGTATTAGATGTGTCTATGCTCGGTCCTTAATTATACATATCCTAGCTAACTATGCATAATTCGGGAAGAGCCACGTCGTGTCAGGTCAGTCGTTGCCTTTAAAATAGTGGTTTTGAATAAATGTTTGGGTGAGAACACTTCCAAATGGTGGATCCTTATGCAAGTAATCATGTTCAATTCGATTCCGTAAAACATGTTCAAATTCCTTGTGTTCCTTAACATCTTCTCTTTCGATTGGTGTTGACTTAGAAAGTCACCTTGACCGAATATTTCTGTAAAAAAAAATTGTCATGTACAATGTGTGAATCCCGTCTAAATCACCATGTTGGTGATGAATTACCAAGAAACCTCGTACCGACACTAAGAAGAAATTTTAACAAGATCAGCAAACTGCCAACTAGAGGAAAATCGAGTTCGAGTAACTTCGAGGCGAATGAAGAAGACTTCTTCCCCCGAAACGTATGTGTTCGGTTAGCTAATGCCACGGACGAATCTTCATAAACTCGAGTTTTGAATTCGAGGTGTTTGATCTACTCCTATTATGACTTGTGAACTCGAATACCAACGTAGAGTGCTGACTCGTATACCAACGTAGGGTCATACAAGGATGGCTCAAAAAGGAGAGCCTTCGGCGCGAGAGCTAAGCACGATGGTCGGATCCTACAAGATCTAGTGGTGTCGTCCGTCATCATAATCTGTAGGGAATAAAACGGTATGCGATGGATAGTTGAAGTTTATCAATCGCGCATCGGTAGATGAAAGACAATCCGGTTTGCCGTCTTCATTTATTCAGTTGAGGAATCCTTGTGCTTGACTCGATCCCCTTCGATTGTCGATGGTCAAACGGTGGATAGCCATAGTTGAATTTATGTGCAAAACCTTCGCTTGTTATGTGTTTATGTGATATGTGATTTAGTCGAGTGGTCGTAAGTTGTACGAGCTCGAGGCGGCATTATGAAATGACGTTCGATCGTGGGTAACGCGAACCCTATTGATAGGTGTGTAAACACCCATCCTTTTTCCACTTAATTCTGGCTAAAACGAGACCAAAACGCGTATTTAATATCATTTGTTTGGAATTATGCGTGGTTTTTGTGTTTATTGTGTTTTCAGAGTCAACCAGATGAATATTGAAGAAAACATGGGATTGCACGGGTTTTATCGAAGAAAAAGACTCAAGACGAAGTCTATTGTCCAAGAGATGCAAAAGATTTGAAGTCATTGCGCCTAATTGAAGATTTATCGAAGAAAAGGCCAAAGATGGAAGATTCTTATATGTCGAAGAACTCGAGTCTATTAAACAAAAGATTATAAGACGAGTTGGAATTATTCACCGACACTTCTCAAAATCCAAAGTCAGAAACGTTTACTTAAAGGAACGTAAAGACTAAAGAACAAAGAAGAAAATAAGCCCAAAACCGAAGCCCATTCACAAGCCCACCATCACGCGCCTATAAATAGGACTTTACTTCACAAATTTGGAGCTAGTTAGTCTTTGTTTTAGTTTTTAGTTTTTCACTCTCTAGTTTTAGAGAGAGAAAGTTCTCAACTTTCTCTCACTAGTTTTCATCTTTCTTTCTTTCAAGATCAAACCTTTGTATTGTTTTTCATTAATCAAGTTTAATTTCAAGCTTTTAATCTTTAATCTCATTCTACCTTTCTTGATTTTAGTTAACTTTTGGTGCAAATTACTTATGATCCGTGTTGTTCATCAATGTTTTTGTACTTAAAAAGTTAATCTTTTTATGTTTCCTTAAGTTTCTATACGAATAAGCTTTAAGATCTTTGTGCTTATTGGCTTATTTGTAAGTTTAGCTTATTTACTTTTTTAATGTTTTTATAAAAAGTTCATCTTTTTATTGTTCGATTTAAAAGTTGTTTATTTGAAGTTTAGATAAGTTGTAGTTTGAGCTTATTTAATCCGTTTCATTATAGATTCGAGCTAGTTTGGGTATTAGCTTATTGAAATAGCTTATTTCCCTTGCTTATTTTTCGGATCAACATTGTTATCGGAAAGGGTAAAACCCCTTTCCGATCTGCACATTCCGACCAGCTTCCCAGCACCTTATTCCGATCGTAGTGATCGGAAAAGGGTTTTCGTATTCCGATTGAATCTTATTCTTGGGTATTCCGATCTGAACCTTTATTTCCAGCATTCCGATTGGCATGCTTTTGGGTATTCCGATTAGTGTAGTTTTGAAACATTCCGATTGCACCTCTTCGTCTATTATTCCGATCAGCCGGCTCCTCAACATTCCGATCAACAGATCGGAATACATTCCGATCTGGAACCATTTATGATTATTCCGATTAGGGTGTTTTGCACATTCCGATTTGATTCTATTTCATACATTCCGATTGTTTAGTTCTTGTCTTTACAAAATTTTCCAAGAGTTAGTTTTATTTAGTGTTAAAGTATTTTTCTAAATTTGTCGTTAAGTTTTCAAGCATTTATTTTTAAACTCGTCTTTTTAGTTTAATCTTTTTAAAGCTTTAATTTTACTCTTCGACACTTACTTATTTGTCATTAGTTTAAAATAGATAAACAAACCAACACCTTTTTATTAACCAAGAACAAATCATTCCACTTAGAACCGTGATCAATTCGAGAGGATACCGAGATTAATATTGAACCCATAGCAAAATCACTGTATCAAATGGCGCCGCTGCCGGCTCTTCTCGTTAAGATCAACAGTTTTTTGTGAGAACTTGGATTTTGGGATCCGTTCACCGTGAACGTTACTTTTTCATAAAAACTTTCAAAAACCCTAAAAAAATATAAAATTTTCAAAAATACAAAAAAAATTAAAAAACATAAAAACCAAAAATATTTCTGCTTTGTTTTTGCCTTGTTAGTTCTTTTGCAGGTGCATGCGTACACGATCAACGTCTTATCAAGAGCCCGAGCCTCTCGAAGACTTAGACATGGCCGGTGTACAAAACAACAACAATAACCCACCTCAAAACAATAACAATCCACCTCTCAACAACAATAATAACAACAAAAATGAGCCTCTACCGGATAATCGCCCGATGATTGAACTTCTGCAAGCACATGTAGAGGGCAACAATGATCCAATTGTCATACCCGCGATTGCAGCCAACAACTTTGAGCTTAAAATCCGACTTTATCCATATGGTCTCTGCTCAACCAATCTTGGGGCGTACCATTGATGATCCACATGACCACATCAAGAGATTCCTGCAACTCACTAATACGGTCAAATTCAATGGTGTTCCACAAGAGGTAATCCGTTTGCAACTTTTTCCTTTCTCCCTAGAGGGACAAGCCCGGCATTGGCTTGCTAAGGAACCGCCACAAAGTATTCTTACGTGGACGGATTTGGAGACCAAGTTTATCAACTACTTTTTCCCACCCTCTCGTACTACCGCTTTGCGGAATGAAATTATCAATTTTGAACAAAAGTACGATGAGTCTTTTAGTGAATCTTGGGATCGTTTCAAAGATCTTTTAAGAAAATGCCCACAACATGGTTTTACCAAAGTGCACCAAATTAACACTTTTTATAATGGTTTAAGCATGAATGACCAAGATTCACTAAACAGTGCCTCGGGGGGTAATATTTTGGCTAAGACTTCTAATGCCGCTTGGGATATCATTGAGAATAAGTCTCGTGTGCAAACCAAGAGTGTGCGGACCAATGTCGCTAGTGCTAGTACTAGTGACAACGACAAGTGACTTGACAAAATCACTGCGCTTCTTGAATCGCTTGCTACCCAAACCGCTAGCAACACCAACAGCATCAATGCCAAAAATGCTCAAGTCAATGCTGTTAGCCAACCATGTGAAATATGCGGGGGTCCTCACTCTTACACCACTTGTACCGTCACCCAAGACTACCCTTCTGAGAATGTGAATGCAGCATACGGTACCTATCCTCCGACCGCTTATCAAGCTCGTCCTCAAGGTGACCGCAACTTGCTTAGCTACCGCTCACACAACTATCTCTCACCACCCGGTTTTCCTCCTACCAACCCAAACCAACAACAAAACCTCAATCGCCCTCCTCAACAACAACAACCTCGTACACCATACATACCACCTCACAAACAACCATATCCACCTCAAAGAAACAACCAAGTTTACCAGCAACCTGCTTATCAACCACCCGCATACAATGCTCCTCCCAACCAACCCACCGCATTACACCAAGACATTGGAACCTACATGAGGACTAATGATGTGATCGTGGACAATCTCCAACGGGAAGTGCTAAACTTGAAAGCAGACCTGGTGAAACAAGGGAACGATCTGAGAGCTGATATGAGAAACACTTTGGATAGTCAAACGAATGACTTAAAAAACATGATGGCTAGTTTCTTCCAGGGTAATCAACCCTCTTCTTCGGGTACTCTTCCGAGTAACACCGTTGCGAATCCAAGAGGGGAGATGAAAGCAATCACCACTCGCAGTGGCAAAGGTACCAAGGAACCCGAGCTTCCTATACCTCCACCGGTGATTGTGACTAAGGAAAACGAGTCACCTGCTCCTATTCCTCATCCTTCTACTTCCCCAATTTCTCCACCTCTTACTTCTACCCCTCCTCCACCCAAGGATGTGAGTGATCCTTCGATCCCAAAGACTTCCTCTTCTTCCGATATACCTTATCCCTCAAGGTTGAGGAAAGAGAAGCTCAAAAGCAAGGATGATATTCAAGTTTCGAACTTTCTAAAAATATTTAAACAATTGAATTTCAACATCTCCTTCGCTGAGGCTCTCGCTCACATGCCTAAGTATGCAAAAATGTTCAAAGATCTTCTTAGTGACAAGGAGAAGCTTCTTGATATTGCTAACACCCAACTTAATGAGAATTGCTCTGCAGTGCTCTTAAGGAAATTGCCAACCAAGCTTGGTGATCCGGGTCGTTTCTTAATCCCTTTGTAACTTCCCGGGAGTAGAGAATTGCATGGCCCTAGCTGATCTAGGTGCCAGTATTAACTTAATGCCCTTAAGCGTTTGGAAGCAATTATCTCTCCCTGAGCTAGTCCCCACCAAAATGACTTTGGAATTAGCTAACCGTACGGTTGCTTATCCAGTGGGGATAGCCGAAGACGTCTTTGTAGGAGTCGACAAATTCACTTTTCCTGCCGATTTCGTCATCGTCGACTACGAGATGGACCCTCGTGTGCCATTAATTGTTGGTCGTCCATTCCTGAGGACCGGTCGCACTCTCATCGATGTTGAAGCCGGTGAGCTTATCATGAGAGTAGGTGACGATAAAATCGTCTTCAACATGGGAAAGTTGTCTAAACATCCTTATTCAAACGAGAGTGTTAATTGTATTGACGTTCTTGATGAGGCTTGTGAAGAACACTTCAAAGATGCTTGTAAAAGTATTCCTACCTCTCTTCCCAATGTTGAGACCATTTCCTCTTTTGACTCATCACTATCTCTATTTGGAGAAAGTGATTTCCTTTGGAAAGATTTGGAAGCCACCATGGGAGATGTGAACTTAGAACATGCCGATTCTCCCATCGATTGGGATGAAGATCTTCGCCTCATTGAGAACCTTCTTAAAGAAGACAATATTTCTCCACCATCTCCCATGGTTATTGCTATCGATGCCCCGACTTTGAAAACGCCTCCCATCGAAAATCCTCCAGATTTAGAACTTAAGGAGTTGTCGCCTCATCTCGAGTACGTGTTCCTTGACGAAAACAAGAAGTCGCCTGTCATCATCGCGAAGGACTTGAAAGAAGAAGAGAAAACTCGCCTCACCGCCGTGCTTAAAGATCATAAGAAGGCAATTGCTTGGAAAATTTCCGATATCCGCGGAATTGATCCGAACTTTTGTACTCACAAGATTCTCATGGAAGATGACTTTAAACCCGCAATCCAGAGCCAAAGAAGGGTTAATCCTCGAATTCATGACGTCATCAAACAAGAGGTTATCAAACTTCTTGATGCCGGCTTGATTTACCCTATTTCGGATTCGCCGTGGGTAAGTCCCGTCCATTGTGTGCCCAAGAAGGGCGGAATAACCGTTGTTTCCAATGAACACAACGAGTTGATTCCCACTCGTCTCGTTACTGGGTGGAGAGTTTGTATTGATTATCGGAAGCTCAATGATGCCACGAGAAAAGATCACTTTCCTCTTCCTTTCATGGATCAAATGCTCGAGCGTCTAGCTGGTAATGACTATTACTGCTTCTTAGACGGTTTATCCGGGTATTTTCAAATTCCCATCGATCCCAAGGACCAAGAAAAGACCACATTCACTTGTCCTTACGGAACATTTGCTTACAAACGCATGCCTTTTGGTTTATGTAATGCTCCTGGGACGTTCCAAAGGTATATGATGGCTATCTTCCATGACATGGTGGAAGACACTATGGAAGTATTCATGGATGATTTCTCGGTTTATGGCGATTCTTTCTCTGCTTGCCTTGCCAATTTAGAACGAACGCTTAAGCGGTGTGAAGACACTCGCCTTGTTCTTAATTGGGAAAAATGCCATTTCATGGTAAAAGAAGGCACCGTGCTAGGACACAAGATCTCCAAAGCCGGTCTTGAAGTAGACCGTGCTAAAGTCGATGTTATCGTTAAGTTGCCTCCACCTTCAACCGTGAAGGGTGTGAGAAGTTTCCTTGGTCATGCGGGCTTCTACCGTCGATTCATCAAAGATTTTTCTCAAATCGCTCGCCCGATGACCCACCTCTTGGAAAAAGACACTCCTTTTATCTTTTCCAATGAGTGTATTGAAGCCTTCAACTTGCTTAAGGATAAGCTTACTAAGGCACCCGTCTTGGTTACCCCTAATTGGGAGCTGCCTTTCGAGTTGATGTGCGATGCTAGTGACTTTGCTATTGGAGTGGTTCTGGGCCAAAGAATGAACAAACACTTCCAACCGATCCATTACGCTAGCAAGACAATGACGGGGGCTCAATTGCATTACACGACAACCAAAAAAGAGCTTTTAGCTGTTGTCTATGCCTTTGAAAAGTTTCGCCCCTATCTTGTCCTTTCCACCACAATCGTTTACACCGATCATTCCGCGTTGAAGTACTTGTTAACTAAGCAAGATTCCAAACCAAGACTTCTTTGCTGGGTTTTGCTACTCCAAGAATTTAAAATCGAAATTCGCGATAAAAAAGGAGCTGAAAACCTAGCCGCGGATCATCTCAGTAGACTTGAGGATCCTTACCAAGGGGATCATCCGAACAAAGAAATCAATGATTCTTTTCCCCTGGAGACCTTAATGTCTATCAACTCGACTCCTGATGAAACCCCGTGGTTTGCGGACATTGCAAACTACTTGGCGGGTGGAATTCTCGTTGACGGGTTAACATCCCAGCAAAAGAAAAAGTTCTTCAAAGACATTAAAACTTACTTTTGGGATGACCTATATCTTTTCAAACAATGTGCCGACTTGCTTATTCGCCGATGTGTTGATGGACCGGCAGCCTTAGAAATCCTTGATGCTTGCCACAAAGGACCCACTAGTGGTCACTTTGGTCCCAACTACACCGCCAAAAAAGTGTTTGAATCGGGATTTTATTGGCCCACCATCTATCGTGACGCTCACGAGATGGTTAAACGTTGTGATGCTTGCCAAAAACAAGGCAAGATCACACATAAAGACGAGATGCCTCAGAATTTCATTCAAGAATGTGAAATCTTTGATGTTTGGGGTATCGACTTTATGGGGCCATTCCCTTACTCTAAAGGAAACAAATACATCCTTGTTGCCGTTGACTACGTTTCAAAGTGGGTTGAAGCCAAAGCTTTACCTACTAATGATGCAAGGGTGGTTTGTAACTTTTTGAAGTCGCTATTCGCTAGATTCGGTGTGCCTCGTGCCATTATTAGTGACCGCGGGACTCATTTTTGCAATGACCAATTCGCAAGAGTCATGGCTAAGTATGGTGTAAATCATCGTCTTTCCACCGCCTACCACCCACAACCTAATGGCCAGGCTGAAATATCCAACCGAGGATTAAAGCGAATTCTTGAAAGAACCGTGGGAGAGCATCGTGCCTCATGGGCTGATAAACTTGATGATGCTTTGTGGGCTTTTCGTACCGCTTACAAGATTCTGATTGGTTGTACACCATATCGTCTCGTGTACGGGAAAGCATGCCACCTCCCCATTGAGTTGGAGCACAAGGCTTACTGGGCCTTGAAGTGGGCTAATTTTGATATCAACAAAGCCGGTGACCTACGCAAGATCCAACTCAATGAGCTCAATGAACTCCGTAATGAGGCTTATGAAAATTCTTTGATTTATAAGGAGAAGACTAAGCTCATTCACGACTCCAAAATTAAAAACCAAGAGTTCCAAGTTGGAGACAAAGTTTTACTTTTTAACTCTCGGTTGAAAATCTTTTCGGGCAAGCTGAAATCTCGTTGGTCCGGCCCATTCACCATTGCCCAAATTTTTCCATATGGTACTCTCGAGCTCACTCAACCTAATGGACCTAATTTTAAGGTGAATGGCCAACGAGTGAAGTTGTACTTTGGTGAGGACATCTCTCATGAGATGATTTCATCCCTCACCACATTTCCCATGAACTAATTTTGGGTCGAGTCAGGCTCGTGACTCGGTTATCAAAAACAAGCGCTCCTCGGGAGGCAGCCCGAGTATCTATCTTTTTCTGTTTTAACCTCCTAAGTGTAGGGGGACCTCTATAGGTGTTTGTCTTTGTGTGGTGATGTGATTACAGGGATGAATGCACTTTTGGAACCTTTGAAGAACCGTGCTCCCGTGTTATCCGGAATCCGGTTCTATCTCTCAACTATCGTGATTCAATTTTCTTCATACTCACATTTGAAATTGATCACTTTAGTCGTCTTTTCCTTAGCTTGATTTAACCAACGTGCACAATGTCATAAGTGTAAGGGAGACTTTTCCCACATGCTTAAACATTGAGGACAATGTTTATCTTAAGTGTAGGGGGGACTTCTATCGAAGTTTTAAGTAGACTTTTCCATGAAAATGCCTTCTTTTAACCGGAAAATCATCTTTTTTCAACATTTTTCAAATTTTTTATTAACTTTGGCCATTTAGTCGTAATTTTAAATTTTTATCGTTGCTTTCATATGTATATATCCCGCAAATAAGTCAAAAATATTAATAAAGTGGTGTAGCTAGTTTTGAAATCTTTGACATATTAGGCTCGTTGCGATTATTTTGACTCAACCTGAATAGACTTTTCCAAGTTTATTCTAGCTAGTATCCTTAACCATGTAGACCTTAAGTGGTTTATTAGGCTAAGCATCCACGAGTCTCATTACTTGAGATTTTAAATTGTGGAGAACGAGAAATGATAGAGTCAATTATAAGTCGGTATTCTTGCACAAGCTCACTTGGTGTAATTATTTGCCTATTCTCCCATCACTTGCTAATAATTTATCTGCAATAAGTAAGGTCGTACGATTTGAAAAGTTACTTAGCTTCTAGCCAAGATCGTTTAAAAGTTGCTCGGTAATGATAAGAGTTCATAGCCAAGGCATAACTTATGAAGGGGGGGCGAAGATTGGCGAGTCCGAAAAGGCCCTAACAAGGCATGAGGATTCCATTTTATTGCTGAAGATCCAAAGTGATGTGAAAAGCATTATTCCCTGTTGGAAATACGTTTTACGTATTTATGAAGGATCGGTCGCTCCAACGATAATTATGTAATGGGCTCGTGGTTCACTTTATAATGTATAGTCCATATAGCCCACATGTAGGGTGGGCTATATATATACCCCTCCTAGCATGTTAGGAGGGGGTTGGTCATTCATTCATTAACACTTTTCATTTAATCTAATCTTACTTTCTCTCTCTACTTTTCTTCCCTCTCCTTTCTCTCTCTACACCTAATCTCCATCTTCCCCATCTCTTCCACCAAATCCATAGATCTAATCCATCCATTACCAAATCCTTAGAATTAGTAGGCCTTCAATTGGTATCAAGAGCCATGGTTGAATCTTAGGATTTGCATCTTTTTATCTTTTGATTTGGTGGTAAAAATCCTTTCTTTTCTAATTTTTTATCAATTTTTTCATCATTCGATAAATTTTTTTTTTTTTTTTTTTTTTTTTTTTTTTTTTATCAATTTTTATAAATCTTATCATTTTTTTTAATAAAGTTATCCATTTTTCTATCAATTTTATCAATTTTTTATTTTTTTTATCAGTTTTATTTTTTTACGTAAGTTTTTTACAATCAGTTTTTATTATCATTTTTTTAATAATCTGTTCATCTTTTCATTTTTTTTAATCAGTCTCTTTCTTTAATCATTTTTACTCAGTTATTTTTTTTTTAATCAAATTTTTTTTTAGATCCGTTTATCAGTCCAAATCCGTCATCTTTTCATTTGTTTTTCATATCTGTCCATGAGTCCAATCCTGTCCAAACATTGTCCAAAATAGTCCAAAAATTGTCAAACAGTCCATGAGTCCATCCGTTCTATCATTTTTTTGAGTTTCTGTTCCAGTGCTTTCATCTTTCAAAATGAGAAAACTTTCCGAATAGTCTACTTTTTCCGAATAGACAAATCTTTCCGAGTAGACAAAACTTTCCGAATAGACGAAACTTTCCGAATAGACGAAACTTTCCGAATAGCCAAAAAGTTCCGAATAGCCAAAAAGTTCCGAATAGCCAAAAAGTTCCGAATAGCCAAAAAGTTTCGAATAGCCAAAAAGTTCCGAATAGCCAAAAAGTTCCGAATAGCCAAAAAGTTCCGAATAGGAAAAAACTTCCGAATAGGAAAAAACTTCCGAATAGGAAAAAACTTCCGAATAAAAAAAAAAAAAAAAAAAAAAACTTCCGAATAGGCTTTTCTAAAACAGTGACTTTTGACTCAATCCTCAACCAACAGACTCCATTTTTTTTTATCAAGACTCGACCAACAACATCACACTCTCACACTCTCCCTCGACAAACGAACATCCGGACACCTATCTCGTCTCAAAAAACGACCTCTCGACTCGACCTCTCGTCACACAAACCCCAACATCTCTCGAACACTCAAAACCCTCCCACAATCTCTCGACTCCATCAAACCCATCACACAAACAAGACTCAACATCCCAACTCACTCCCTCACCACCCTCGAACAACCAAACAGAAACACCCCCCCGTCTAGACTCAACACAGACTCATCTCACCAACATCCACTTGACTCTCGTTACACCCCTCGACTCTAACACCACACCCACATCCGACAACCTCGTCACTCTCACACATCTCACAGACCCTCGCACACCCTCGCATCTCAACTCAACTCACACCTCGTACACAGACTCCCCCTCACAAACATACTCTCATCTCACCCACACCTCTCGTCTCACACAAACACTGACCCAAGACTCTCACTTTTACATCCAACAAGACTGATTTTTTACAATAAGCCACAAAAACTCTCGATCTCACTTTTATTCAAAAGGATCATTGATCCAACACTCATCACAGAATGACGCTACAGATGAAGAGAGGGACTCAACAGAAAAATTAAAAGAGAACCTACCCGAGACCGTATACACGATCTTGACGCCGCTTCTTTGTTTAAGTGATCATTACTCGAACAAGTATAACCCCGACCTTATAACTGACGTTATTTGACTTTGATTGAAAGGATAATCAAGTGGTGTACTCGTTTGATTTAAGATAAACTAATTTGTGGTGAAGGTTTAGAGGAGTAGATTTGCGGCTGTTGTGAAGTATTTGGGAGAGGAGAGAGAGTTTCAGTGTTTGGGAGAGAGAGACGGAGGAGTTATCTGTGAGAGAGAGATAGGTTTTGTCTTGGAGAGAGATAGGTTTTGTGAGAGAGAGAGATAGGTTTGGGAGAGGAGATAGGTGTTGTGTGTTTATTTAAATTAAGGACGGAGAGAACAAGAAAGTTATGGGCGGAGTTAACAAGTTTGGGCCACGTGTGACGGAGTAAACAAGAATCCACAAGTTTTTAAAGAACACGTTTTTGTTAGACGGACATCACAAGAAAACATGTTTAATTTAAGTAACTTGTTTTTAGTTAACACAATTTAGATTTTGTCTACATTTTAAAAATTATTTTTCCAAAAATATATCCAAAATCAAATCAGTTTTTTTAAAGTTTTATCCTTTTTTATTATTATCTTTTAAATTTTATTTTTTCTTTTGAATATTTTTATTTTGGAAATTTTAGTTATTTTGGATATTTTTGAACATTAAATTTCTATTTTGGATATTATATTTCTTGATTTTGATTATCAATTCATATTTTTATTCAAATTTTTATTTTTGAAAATTTTTATAATATTACGTTATAGTCGGGACAAAGTGACGTGATATTTAGCCGACGGATTGTTGAGGCGGTTATTCTAAAAGTTAACGTGGAAAAATATTTGTTGGATTTCACGTTTATTGTGGCCGGATTTAAAGACAGACGTGACGAATCCAAGTGACGAGCTTCATTTATACCATCTATCGAGGAATTTTAAGTATTATTCGATTTTTAATGGATTCGTTCGATTCGACATGTAAAAAGGGAGAGTTGTATTTAAGGCAAAACGAAGTTAAGAAAAGTGGCATCACCTCCTTTCAACTACTCCAGTCTCATCTTGTCACTCTTTCGGGGATTCAAGGAGGGAGCGAATTTGTGACAATCTTTGGACAAGATCGTCATATATTCATCGACTCAATTTTCACCACTTTGACCCAACTCGCCGAGGAACTTAACAATAAAAGCTTTAATCACTCTGCATCGGCACTTGCTTATAAGGCTCTTGTGACACAACTCACGCCTTTCCTCCAGTTCAATATCATCAAGTCTGAAAGTTCAATGATTTGCCAATCATTTCTTCGAGATACACATACTGAACTTCGAGTCTTCCGTGATACAATTCTGAAACTCATGACATCAGTCTCGTCTTCGATTTATGAAAGATCTCGACTTCAGCAAACGTATGATAATGGAGTGCAAGAATCAATGCCGCAGATGCAAGAGGAGAATGGTCATACGGTTGACAACTTGGAGCCTAACGATGGCCAGAGCACGGATTCAGAAGGACAACATGATATCAGTGGCACGTCGGGGAATGTTCACGAGATTTCTCTTGATGACACCTTACCCATTTATGACGAAGAGCCTGCAAACATGGTACAATGTGATGTTGGTTATGTATATGCTGATGATATGCCGCATATTGACCATTCTAAACCTAATTATGACAAACATGGGATGGAAAAGAGTGATAGCAATACCACTTCTGATTCATCCGATGTAAGTTATAATGGGGGAGAGATTGTTTAGAATGCTAAACATCATGATAATTGTCCTATAACTACTTCATTGTCTGCTTCTGATTCCAAGATTAGAGAGCTCGAAACGATTGTAGCTCAACAATCAAAAGATCTTGAGGATGCCAAACTTGAATTTTCTAAGAAAACGGACAAATTTGAAACATACTTTGAAAAACTTGAAAAGTCAAACGTTGTTCTTGAAAGAAAATTGGATCAAACTGTTCTAGATTCTAAAGCTGAAAAGGATAATCTTTTGAAACAAATTCAACTGCTTGAATCTAAGTTGGCATCCCAAGATATCGTGCTCAAAGAAAATGAGACTTTAAAGGCCCAAGTACAGGAAAAGGTTTTTGCTATAGCTGCGTTGAAAAACGAGTTAAGAAAAAGTAAAGGACCTAGTGTGGACACTAAGCTTGAAAAACCATCAATCTTGGGGAAACCGCCTACAAATCAGTTCGTCAGACAACCGACTGTCAGACAACCTACTGCATTTGGATCCGAGCGATCACAATCCTCGAGACCGCGGTTTGCCTCCCAAGTTGATTTGGTTCATTTTCCTAGACCAGTCACTCCAGCAACTAGGCCCAATGTGATCACTCCAGCTTTAGCAAGACCAAATCATATGATTGCCTCTAGTTTCCCTACAAATACCAAGACCACGTCTAGAACTAGTTCAAATGACGTTTGCCATAAATCTGGTCAAAGGGAAGCTATTCAAAAGACACATGTAAGAGATAGCAATGTCCAACCTAGTCAGATGCCTTCTAGATTACCCAACACTGCTAACCGTAGCATGCCATCTTCTAGGAGCATCGATCAATCATCTAGGAATTATTCAGACATTAAATATGCTACTTGTAAAACATGTTGAAAATGTGTCTTTACGGCAAATCATGATGCTTGTGTCAAGAAATTACTTGATGAGGTGAACTCCCGTGCTAGAATTAAGTCCCAGTGGATAGCTAAAATCAAACCCTTTGGTAAAGTTTGGCGCCCCACTGGTAGAACTTTTACTCTTGTAGGAAACGAGTGCCCTTTAACTAGGATAGTCTCTGATTCTACGAAGACTACTAGGGAGGAAATTGCAAAGGATGATACATCACTTAAGCCTGAACTTAAGATTTTCTATAAAAGGAAACGTTTGCCAAATAAGACACGTGAATCATCCCCTCAGGCCACCTCTGAAACAAGTAAAGCCAACTGTGAACCCCCACGTGCTTCAAAAATAGATATCTCTAACCCATGCAAAAGTATACAAACTCCTAATGAGAATGCAGGTACCAAAGTTGATGTTCCAAAAGAACAAAGCGGTCCAATCGTTGTGTATCATTCAACTAAGGACACTCTTAGAGTTTGGTTGCTGAAGAAGCAGATATCAGAGAAACAAATGTCTCAGGGGATTCATGGTTAAGCTGCACAAAGGACTTATAGTCATATCACAGACTATAACTCGATCATCAAAGAAAGGAAAGTTTATCGCCGATGATAAACTTATCCTAAAAACGAGAAATTCATTTTTCTCGGGCATGAGCTTATATCAAAAACATTCCAAGTTTTTAAGCTCATGCATTATGGTTTATCATTAAATATCAGATGGTAACCCGTGCTTCAAATAAAGGAAAGTTTATCGCCGATGATAAACTTATCCTTACAACGAGAAATTAAATTTTCTCGAACACGAGCTTACATTAAAACCATTCAAAGGTTTTAAGCTCGTGTAAATGACTTACAGTTAAATGTCAGACTGTAACTCGAACTTAAAATAAAGGAAAGATTATCTTTTATGATAACTTATCCTCTTAACGAGAAATTCACCTTTCTCGGTCATGAGCTTGTATTAAAACATTCGAAGTTTTAAGCTCAGAAAGGAAAGTGTATCTTTTAAATAAGAGAACTTTTCTCTACAACGAGAAATTAACCTTTCTCGGTCATGAGCTTTCCGTTAAAACAGTCAAAGTTTTCAAGCTCATGAAAAACGACTTCTAAGTAAATGTCAGCTTAGGACTCGTTCTTCAGATAAAAGGAAAGTTTATCGCCGATGATAAACTTATCCTTAACAACGGGAAGTTCACAACTTCTCGGACTTGAGCTTGCTTTTAAGATATTCAACATCTTAAGCTCAAGTAATTGTTTTTCAAAACCTTGAACACAATTTTTCGAGAATTTCTCAAAAGGTTTTTCTAAATCTTTCAAAATTGTGTGTTCAAAAACGTTTTGATAAAACGAGCATGTCTTCTGGAATCGATAATATTTACGAACCTAGAAATGTCATTCAATAATGACACGGGGTTGTAAATAAAGTTCGAGCAGAAGTTCAAATTTTTAAAACATGCTCAAAATGGTTTGCTATTATTTCAGATAGCAACCCGCTTTTCATACTCAAGTCAAGCATTTCACCGGAAAGCTTTGACTCTACAACGAGAATTAATTTTCTCGGGGACGTGACGAGGTGACCAACATTCGTGAACAAGAACCATGTGCTTCTTTCATATGCTGTTCTCCATTATTCAGGTCCAACCTCGTACATTGCTAATCTTGTGAATTCATTATTATATCTGATCTTTGCACGTAATAAATACCTTACACTTGTGTTTAAAAGGTATTTAATTTACGTTTCAAGTACACCCTCATTAATTTGAGGGGGAGCTTGTGTCATTCATGAAGATAATTGGATTTGCATTTTTCTTCCCAAATTTTCTTAAAATACTATTAAATCAATTGATATTAAAAACATCGATTGGGTTAATATTTTTAATATGGGGGAGAAAATGTGATTTAATATGGGAAATGATTAATCACAAATGGTTTGACTTAACGTGTTAGCTCATCCCGACATGTGCGAAATGTTTTCGAATATCGTAGCATATGTTAAGGGGGAGCAAAATGGATTTGCACTTCAAAATGGATTTCATGGTGACATACACTTACCCAAAACATCTCTATTCACGACGGTGAAGATTGTGGTGACATAAGGATGGTAGGATAGGTTAAAGTCCAATGATTTCTCTAGAACCGGAGGAATCTTCCCAAGGACATTCCATAGCTAGAAATAGTAGTCCTTAGGAAAGATGGAGAAAGATTGTGAACGTAGCTGAATGCCGACCAAGTACTTAAGTTAGCACTGGAACAATCACAACAAGGTGCTAGTTATGACGTATTGGTAAGCATTGAAGGGGTTGAAGAATGAAAAAGAATTGTAAAGATAAAGGGTGTAAAGAAAGAAGCCCTCCTTACAACTTTAGGCAGAAACCGGGTCAATTCATATGCTATTGAGGTCATTTTTGCTAATGATTCTCGGTATTGAAGAAAGACATCATGGACCCAGTGATGCAATGCACAACCCTTCCCAGCTAACTCAAATATCTCTCAAAAGGTATTTGTTTTAATCACACGGAGATCAACACGTTATCTACTGGTTTATTCACTCCGAATAAATTGGTATTGAAAAGGTGGCACTCCTCTCCAGCCTCCGATCACTAAAATCCAAAATGCACGATCGAGTCTAGAGCCATTTGAGATCATCAAATATCTCATTAGGACACACTTTCATTATTCCTTGCTTGTTCACACAATGTGAAAAGTAAGAAAGATATTAAGAGTCCTACGCAAAATCTTCATGATCTTGCCTGAACATCCGAGTAATACGAAAGTATTTACAATGAAGATGGAAATCCTTCTTGAGCGAACATCAAAAAGCTCATGGTAGGTGACTTGTGCGATTCTTTATGAATCAAACTTGTGATAACTGGAAAGCAACAGCTGTTTAATTCTTAAATGAATTTAAACACGTTCCAGGCCTCTACGCAATATCTTAGTGATCTTGCCAGAACATTCAGAGTAATACTATTAAGTATTTACAGTGACGAATGGAAATCCTTCTAGTGTTAACATCAAACAGCACTTGGTAGGTAACTTGCAAGATTCTATATGAATCAAGCTAGTGACAACTGGAAAGCAACGATGGTGCGGTTCTTAATTGAACTTCACTTGTTCCAGGAACATGAATTGACGGCTTCAAATCATGCGGATATTATTATCCAAATGATTCACTCTTTACGTTCACAGTCAGCTTTGGACGGTCGAGTAAAGAGAACGGGTTTACCCGCGAAATCTTGTCAAGGAGGTTCTTAATTGAAACTACCTGCCACAAGTACGATATTTAATATCGTCCAACGGTCTTCACCGACCGGAGGTAAAATGCTACCGAATTAGAATGAAATGTTCAAGGCCATTTCATCCGTGTATGTTGTTTGTTGCTAACTGTCTTATGCAGCGTAACAAGAAGGTGGCATTGCGGTGTACAATCCAGAAGAAGTCGTCACCACATGCTTATACTACATACACTTAGTACTTCAACAAATTCAAGAAAGTCTGAAGGTCAAGTCTTCCGCTGTATCAATCTCTGAAGCTTTCAAGAATTTAAAGGTATAAGTATGTGGAACATGAAGTCACGAAGAGGCAAATTTCACAAGTGATGAATGCACAAGGTCAAGGCAAGGAAACATGCTCAAGACTAAAGTCAAAGATCATATCAAGCATATTCACAAAAACAAGATCGAAGACTCAAGCATAGATGCTAGGTTTAAGATTTTGTAAAATGGTGTGACCTCCCTTAGGGGGAGATTGTTGGAAATGTGTTTTCCCAAAGAAAGTCTCGGTCACATCATTATTAGCATAGATCACGAGCCATAGAATATTTAGAACTTTGTAACTTGGAGCGACCTCCCTTAGGGGGAGATTGTTGGAAATACGTTTTACGTATTTATGAAGGATCGGTCGCTCCAACGATAATTATGTAATGGGCTCGTGGTTCACTTTATAATGTATAGTCCATATAGCCCACATGTAGGGTGGGCTATATATATACCCCTCCTAGCATGTTAGGAGGGGGTTGGTCATTCATTCATTAACACTTTTCATTTAATCTAATCTTACTTTCTCTCTCTACTTTTCTTCCCTCTCCTTTCTCTCTCTACACCTAATCTCCATCTTCCCCATCTCTTCCACCAAATCCATAGATCTAATCCATCCATTACCAAATCCTTAGAATTAGTAAATCAATATGAAGGATCAAGACTCACGACGAAAGGCAATCAACTCCCATAAAGATCATGGAGAAGTCTATCCGAAAAGACCCTAACAAGGTATGAGGATAAATAGATCCAAGTCCGAAAAGGAGGCGGATCGTTGTATCTCAAAATCCCAATTAGAGATTGAAGAAATAATCATGAAGTCGTGGTCAACAAAGTTGGAGTACCCCTCAAAAGTCTCCAAGTGAAGAAACTCTATAATGAAGAGAAGACCATTATCTCAAGAACGTCTCTCGAAGATATGAAGTATGAAGTACATGCCAAATATCGGCCCGAGAAAGGTCTCAAATCGTGAACCAAGTTATTCCAAGATATGAACTTTTTGATATCCCGAGAAGCAGTTTTAAGATATTTTGTCCTTTAGCTAACTATTGATCAAATCGTCCTACTTTGCTTTCAGCCTAATAAACTATCGAAATAAGTCCAAAAATGCATCTTCATGATCATTCTAAGACAAAAATAAAATATAAGAGATACACCTAGGAATAAGGGAGTTTAAGCATATATTTAAGCCATGTGTGTAAGTGTTTGATTTGCTAACTTATAATAACAATGATCTCGTTTTTAAGCTTAGTTTGGGGAACGTGAAACTTTAGGGTGATAAATCTTCACAGCACCGAAGCCCTAATGTAAGTCTTTGATCTCTTTGCAAGTTATTTCCATATAGCTATTTTCAAGTGAAAATGGTTTTCTATCCTTTTGTTTACTTTAAAGTTTTAATTTCTCTTAGTACTTCAATTTTAGTTTAGAAGTATGTTAATAAGGCCAAGGTTGATTAATTATGAGAAAAGTGTAAAATTGCTTTATCACTAAGCATTGCATGAGGGCATGGCAATGGTTAAGTGTAGGGGATTTGATAGGTGTGTAAACACCCATCCTTTTTCCACTTAATTCTGGCTAAAACGAGACCAAAACGCGTATTTAATATCATTTGTTTGGAATTATGCGTGGTTTTTGTGTTTATTGTGTTTTCAGAGTCAACCAGATGAATATTGAAGAAAACATGGGATTGCACGGGTTTTATCGAAGAAAAAGACTCAAGACGAAGTCTATTGTCCAAGAGATGCAACAGATTTGAAGTCATTGCGCCTATTTGAAGATTTATCGAAGAAAAGGCCAAAGATGGAAGATTCTTATATGTCGAAGAACTCGAGTCTATTAAACAAAAGATTATAAGACGAGTTGGAATTATTCACCGACACTTCTCAAAATCCAAAGTCGGAAACGTTTACTTAAAGGAATGTAAAGACTAAAGAAGAAAGAAGAAAATAAGCCCAAAACCGAAGCCCATTCACAAGCCCACCATCACACGCCTATAAATAGGACTTTACTTAACAAATTTGGAGCTAGTTAGTCTTTGTTTTAGTTTTTAGTTTTTCACTCTCTAGTTTTAGAGAGAGAAAGTTCTCAACTTTCTCTCACTAGTTTTCATCTTTCTTTCTTTCAAGATCAAACCTTTGTATTGTTTTTCATTAATCAAGTTTAATTTCAAGCTTTTAATCTTTAATCTCAATCTACCTTTCTTGATTTTAGTTAACTTTTGGTGCAAAATACTTATGATTCGTGTTGTTCATCAATGTTTTTGTACTTAAAAAGTTAATCTTTTTATGTTTCCTTAAGTTTCTATACGAATAAGCTTTAAGATCTTTGTGCTTATTGGCTTATTTGTAAGTTTAGCTTATTTACTTTTTTAATGTTTTTATAAAAAGTTCATCTTTTTATTGTTCGATTTAAAAGTTGTTTATTTGAAGTTTAGATAAGTTGTAGTTTGAGCTTATTTAATCCGTTTCATTATAGATTCGAGCTAGTTTGGGTATTAGCTTATTGAAATAGCTTATTTCCCTTGCTTATTTTTCGGATCAACATTGTTATCGGAAAGGGTAAAACCCCTTTCCGATCTGCACATTCCGACCAGCTTCCCAGCACCTTATTCCGATCGTAGTGATCGGAAAAGGGTTTTCGTATTCCGAATGAAGCTTATTCTTGGGTATTCCGATCTGAACCTTTATTTCCAGCATTCCGATTGGCATGCTTTTGGGTATTCCGATTAGTGTAGTTTTGAAACATTCCGATTGCACCTCTTCGTCCATTATTCCGATCAGCCGGCTCCTCAACATTCCGATCAACAGATCGGAATACATTCCGATCTGGACCCATTTATGATTATTCCGATTAGGGTGTTTTGCACATTCCGATCTAATTCTATTTCATACATTCCGATTGTTTAGTTCTTGTCTTTACAGAATTTTCCAAGAGTTAGTTTTATTTAGTGTTAAAGTATTTTTCTAAATTTGTCGTTAAGTTTTCAAGCATTTATTTTTAAACTCGTCTTTTTAGTTTAATCTTTTTAAAGCTTTAATTTTACTCTTCGACACTTACTTATTTATCATTAGTTTAAAATAGATAAACAAACCAACACCTTTTTATTAACCAAGAACAAATCATTCCACTTAGAACCGTGATCAATTCGAGAGGATACCGAGATTAATATTGAACCCATAGCAAAATCACTGTATCACCTATATTCTTTTGGGTATGTATCCGTTTGTGAGCACCCCGTACTATCTTTAGGGTATGGATCCGTGTGTGAGCACCCTCCTATAAGAAAAATCTTTTTGGATATGAATCCATGGCTATCAGGCCCGTGAACATTCTTTAACGTGCAAACTTTCCTTTGACTGGAATCATCCGAAAATCCTGTCAATTATTCATATTTATCATGGCTTAGCTATTTAGCAAGCATGAGGTAACTTGATTGAATTGATTGATTTGCCATGGCTTGGTTAGTTTGCAAGCGTGTCGTAATGTGATAATATGTGCTTAGTGATTACATTCAATCTTTTAATTTATGTCATAGTGCGTTCGATGGAGTAATGTATACTTCGAATGATTTCTGCGTCGATGAAGTCTCTTTTATCGAAAGGATTCCCTGTTAGCGATCATGTGATTAGGTGATTTTGTACGATCAGTAACAACTGTCTTGTTTTGAGTAATTTTGTAACGCATTCGATGGAGGTATGTACTCTCGAGACGATTTTCTATGACGTGATCTCTTTTAACGAGACCCGTGACAATATATGTTTCGATTTAATTGGAATGATCACCGATGGTTATGAATTTATTTCTCTTTGAAAAATTTCTAAATGCACTCACTCCTTTCCACTCGTAAATTTTTATATGGATTTATCTCTGAATGTGTATCGACCGTTGCAATCAATATAGATATAAGTCGAATTGAGCACCGGGACGGCGCTCCCTTAAGGTGGGTAGAATGTAATAACCCATATATTCGAGATCGATATATTATCCATGTTTCGTTCTTCATTTTACTTTTGAGTTAAATGTTATGTTTACGATTTACTCGGTTTGCGTTTTTTTTCGAGTTTTTGCTTATTTCAAACCATGATTAGGGATTTTAACTATTTGAGTGTCTCACATAGCTTATAGTATCCTTAAAAATACTCAGATGATTTATGAAAATTAACTTTAACATTTTACTTGACTTTTTGGATTTTTATCGCGTTTTGTCAAAAACTGCGCATTTAGCTTAAACCGTCAAGCCTTTTTATTAAACCTTTACTTTTTAACATTAAAATACATACACTAATAACTTTATATGAACTTAATTTAGTTATATTTACAAACATGGACCACTCCACTTTTCAAGAGTTCTACGTTACTCGGTAAGCCCGATTTTACGTTAAATCGCGTTTTCCCTTTTGTTCTTTACACAAATACTTAAATTAAACATACACAACATATATAAAACACTAAAAAGTAAATTATTTCCCTCTTTTGGACCTCCCAAAACCGGACCTAACATCACCTCCCACCATAAAGATAAATGAGTATTGCTAAATCCCCCGAAAATAATCTTACATATCCTCCTACATACAATTATAAGATATATATTTTTTCCACTTATTATCTCTTCAGATTTAAACCGTCAGTTCCACCACATGTCAAGATCCCGTGTGTAGGAGATTTTGTAGGAAGATTATGTAAGATGAATTACTATTTTTTGTAAAGCAAATTGTTAGGGTGCGTTTAGCTGGAAATTCATCATTTTCTATTTTCTATTTTGTAGAAAAAGAAAAAGAATTTCTTTTTCCACAAAACAATTAAAAATTTGGAAAACGCGTTTAGTTGGAGAAATAAGTATGTGTTTATGTTTTCCATTTTCCAAAACTATAAAGGAAACAAAGGGGGAAATGAATTTTCTGAGTCTAAAAGAAAATCTAGAAAACTAAAAAAAGAGTTTTTTTGTTTTGTGTGCAAAAGGGTAAAACAGGAATTTTGTATTTTCTAGAAAATATTTTTGGAAAACGATGATTTGAACGCGTTTTCTGTTTTCCTTGTTTTCTAGGAAACATTTTGTAGAAAATAGGGTGTTTTCCATCCAACTAAATCGCAGCCTTAACGCTTTTCACACAATTATATATCATACCCTTTCTTATTAAAACCCTTTCTATCAACCTTTGGTAACAACTTATTAAAATAATATTTTTAATTCAAAAATCTTTATTATTTTTATAATAACTTCTTAATCTTTTTTTAAATTTTTGCTTTTTAATTGAACATTTATTTTGATATATTTTTATTAACGTTTAGTTTTTATAATTGATTTATTTTAATTCGATTTTTTATAATTAATATATATACAAACTTAATAAGTATGAGAGTAACATTATTTCACCTAAAAATCGTGACCTTATATTCGTCGTTGCAATGAAGCAGATACCATGCTAGTAAGTACTAATAAAGTATGAAATGTGCTCCTCAATCATAACATGACTACATAAACACTACTTGTTATATCACTAATAGGAAAACACGTACATTTAGTGCTTACATTAGCTCAAAGCTTAGCTAATAAGAATTGTCAATTAATTTGGTTCTAATATCCCATTTTATTATTATAACGGGATGTCTATTTGACATAGAAAATCAGGCTAAAACACAACCAAATAAGAAATTAGTTGGCACAATATTAAATCTTAATGTGGTGACACGATGTTTCCATCTTTAAGTGTACACAACTAATAATGCAACTTCATTCTTTCCTTTCTAAAACAAATAATCAAAATAACACTCAATTAAGTTAACTACAGGGCTTAAACTCATTTATTCACAAATATCATTTTAGTTAAGTACAAATCTTTTATTCACAAATATCATTTTAGTCACCTCATTTGGAACAGTAGGCCGCCATGTCTTTCAGTATTGGCACTAAATGTTCCCTCTATCCTCCAGCAGAAAATTGATTGTGATTTTTATCGGCAGATTGAAAGGACGTCCAACACAGCCAACTCTCTCTACCAAGTCGGCCCTCTTCCATTTTGATCATATCGTTAGTCTCATGCACCAAAAGTGAACTACTCTGGCCACTGTGAAGGAGTTTCACAAATTAAATCAACCTTATTAGATATTTCACCTGCCATCTTCTTGTGTGGGTATAAAAATGGTATTTGGCTGAACCATCTTCTTGTGATGTTCAGTTACATATCTTCTTGCGTGGGTAAAGAAATAGATATGAATAATTTTAGAAGGGTGTATTAATAACTTCATAATAAAGAACTAATTAAACTGATAGCAAGTAAACATACAGAAACAATTGTCTTCTGGATGAAAATCTGAGGGTGTCATTCCTTCAAATAAGGTATTCTGCCTGATATTCATGGATCGACCTTTTCAAGTTTAGTATCATTTTTATTTTCTGTATTACCAATGAGAATCTTCAACAAAGTTGGGAGATACGTAACTGAACATGACGAGCTTGATTACATACCTAAAGACTACGCCTACATGCATCCAAAACATACATCGCCTACAACTTTATATCAGCACTAAACTATTTGGCAGATGTGCTAATATCTTGTTTCCCATTTCCCTTCATGCCTTGTGTCTCGCTTCACCAACCTGGCCTTGTTCCCTCTATAACCATGTCGTTGACCAGGTCTCCGTTTTTTCAACGACTGGCAGCAACAAATCATGGCATAAAAATGGAAATTGACACTTAAATTAATCTTGGTTAATATAGTATTATACAACATACCTACTGAGAAACATTTTATATCTTGCAACAGTTAACCTTTTTGTCTAGATGCAATCAGAAAATAAATAACGAATAGTAGACCAAAACAGATAAAAGTGACTTACAACTTTTAGCAGTATGGCCAATTAGAAGCGGTTCCTCATTTTTTCTTCTTCTTCATTATCACGACTCTGACTTTGAATGTCCATTATCGGTGTCGGATTGATGATTTCTTTAAACCTGCACAATGGTATATTGCCCATGAATCTATGTATTTTGTTGCTGGAAAGCCTCCATTATACAATGCATTGGTACTCTATTCCAAGTCTAATTAAGATGTTTTCTTTTAATCATTAATTACAATAAGCAAATAACACAATATGATAGTTTAAAGAATTTCCGGTTATCGGTATGTTTTTTTTCCTATTAGGTTATTGTTATGACAATATATTATTTTCCTGTGACGTCTTTTTAACAGGTTCAGGGTTAACAACTTCTTGCCCACGATGGAGGCACTAAACATCTATCTCTTTCTCCGGGAATTGATACAGCTACACAAGACAAGAAAATTAAAACGGATTTAAGATTACAATCCACTCTAATCTTATATCGGTTAACTGATATTCCCAAATAAAAGACAGAAAACGAATGACACCCCAAATTAATGTATTATATTGATTAACGAATATTATCCTTACAACAACTCTGTTTATACCAGCCCATAATAATGTATACAACTATGTTCATACCACTTGCATTCACATGAGTTCTATAGAATACTTATAAGAAAATTTCGCATCAATAAAAAAAGTAAGGTCTAAGTTTACTTACGGATCAGCTCATTTAAGTCATATACACCTTGTATCAAGACCACGAAAATCACCCATTATAACATCATAAAGATCTTGAGCACATCATTAGTCTTCAATTTAGGTATTTCATTAAAAAGCCCCAAATGGCTGCTGAGATTGCAGCCCCTATTAGTGCATTAAAATTTAAAAGCCCCAAATGGCTGCTGAACTTGCAGCCACGAATAGCACGTATTCCTTAAATGGCTGCTAAACTTGCAATGGCAACATCAAGAATCAGGTCATAATATTTTTCTATGTTTTGTGTTGAGTTTCGGTACCAAAATAATTCCTTCTTGCGCCAACACAACTCGGGTGTAAATCTTTTCTTTCATAACTTCCTTGTTTTTCAGCTCATCCAGCAAATGTCTTAAGAGTAAGGGTAGGTCAAAACCATTTAAGTGTTTTTCAATAGCTATCTAGAATAATTTCCATTTCATACAGCGCATACCCCTCCAATTGCGGGTCATTCATATAGAGGATCTGAATATGAAGTGTCTTTGACGTTGTTCTTGGAATATTATCACACAGTTGGCGCCAATATATTTCTCGTAGTTTTACAGGGTCCCCTATGTTACGAAAGATAAGAATATGAACTAACATATTCCTCTATTCGTTTGGCATAGATGAGAAGGAATACTCTTCAATAATAATGAGGTAAAACCACCAAGAAGTCATTTTTATGTACAGGTATGAGTACTAATTATAACTCTCAAAACTGATGCTCTCTTGTTATTAAATCTAGGTGCGGAATATTGTGGAATCACTGGGTACATAAAAATAGTTACAAAAAAAGTACTATATCATTAATCATCAACTCATTCATAAAACTAACCTTGTGACATCAAGTTTCTGATCAAAGTCAGAATTGAGAGCAGTGGCTTCAAAACATCGATGTGACATTAAATAATTTTAACTACAACACGGCCTGATCCACGACCATAATGCTTTACACTCATCATAGCCTAAAAACAGTTGATAATTCATTAATATAGCAAAATGAAACAGTGAGCCCCTGGCCTAATATTGAAAAGTTGATGCAAATGAAAATGTGAAACCTTACCAATATTAGAGCAGTACCACATTGCCATTTTTTTGAAGGACTCTTTAGGTTAATGATGGTTGCTGTATAACCATTCAAACAAGTTTCCAAGATATTGTAACAACGATTTCCAAGAACCTGCAGCAGAATCATTCACATTTGGGTAGGCAGATATTATATTTCACATTCATTGGCTAAAGTATGGAAAGTTACATATTCAAAGTCGCAATCAATTGTTTCTGATCTAAAGCCTAAACCAGATCCCAATTCAGAGAAGCAACGAAAGCATTGGCGATAAACAAAGAGAAATGTGTCTCCTAAGTTCTAGGATTTTCCAAAAATTAAGAATATGCTAAAAGGAATAAAAATATGTATCTAAAGAGGATAGAAATATCAGATGTAGTACTTTCAGTCAGGTCTACATTAAAATGGATTTCAGTTCCTTGGATTGCCAAGTCTAAGTTTATGTAAATTTGAACATCCAAGTTTATGTAAATTTGAAAAGGTAGAGATGTAAAATTCATGCTTTAACATGCTCATCTTATGTCTTGAGCCAAGGGCTGAATATGTACAATTCATCAAAGCCTTCTATAGCCACCTGTAACCGAGCTACATTTACCCTGCAAGCTACAATGTGAATCAGATTCATCCCTATCAAGAGCTGTAGCGCCAACCATCGATCTAAACACACCATAACAATTGAAGGAGTCGACACATTGTATACAATAACGCGACCAGAATGCAGCATACCTTGAACACTTTTCCTACTTAATGTAACGATGTTATGTACAATTGTACAAAAATGGAAGTATGATAAGGTTAAGAATAAGTATCTTGCAAGAAAGGATAAAGCGGATCAAAAAGAGAGCTAATACAGTCATCACAGCACCGTGTCTCATTATTGGGAAAATATAGACATCTTACGTGAAATTCAACGTTTTTTCTTGTATTAGAAAGTTCTTAAATGACTTTTGGGGAAAATATCCCCACTCTAAGTTTTAAGTTTCAGATTTTTAAATATAGGAGATAGCTTCAACTGTAAACTTCTAAAGCCTCCTGAGAATATATAACACAATTAAGAAATCGTTCAATGAAAGAAATCTCTCTATCATGTACATATGTCAAATATTATTGCACAACTATTATGACTATATGGATCATAAGTAGTTGTACAAACATGTCCTGTCGCACAGCGTTCATAGTACATAGCATGGTCTTGTGCAACTTTAGCTCGTAAGTTTTATATATAATACTCCAATGATTTGATTCAAGAGCCCAATACATGAGATAGTGTTTGGGCTCTACATACTATTTCAATTACGTTTGTCCAAAAGTAGCTTATATAAATAGCTTCCTAATCTGCTTAGCACTGCCTAGACACTGAGCTGAATGTGATAAATGGCCTACTGCAGAAACTAAAATAAATTACAACTAACTCCTCCACGTTATGTCAATAGATAGAGATGAGTAACTGCTTATTGTAAAAGACGAAACCGAATGCGAAAGTGGTGGTGGTGGTGGTGGCTGAGGTTACTCAACCATTGCATTTTGATGGTCACTGTTCTTCTCATTTTCTTTCAATCGTAAGAGTTTAAACACTTAAGATTGTAATGCGATCATTAAGTGTTTTAGTCTTTTATTCAAATTTAGCACGATAGTAGTGAATAAGTAATACTAAATAATATTATTAAAGAAAGTTTTACCTTGATAAAGGTCTAGATCTCGTATGCACCAGGAGACCACGGGTTTGGGCTAAAAGGGCGTCTCGGGATTCTGTTAGGGACACTTCCAGCTAATGCATAGGACACGATGTAAAACTGCTTATGCTACTGAATAATCAGAAAAGTATATAATAAGCTCTAACAAAACACACTGTAGGGGATATGTTGCCCAAATCAATATTTGTGCCTAGACTCTAACTTTAGGATTGTGATGGTATACCAATTAAATTTATAGCAGCTGTGTTGTCTTTGTCTAGAAGGTCGGCCTATAAGTTGAAGGACCGGAGCGATGCTTCTAGATAAAAATGCACCGAGAGCTGAAGTGTAGGCAAGTGCGACATTCCAAGTACACCGATAGCGTTTCTTCCCCTATCCTGAAAAGAAAAACAAATTTCTAGCTGAACAGAAATATTCAATTGTAGGCGAGCTGTAATTAGAAAAATATTCTACAAAGCATGTTCGCAGCATTCTTCCGTGTTCATTCGACTCACAGGGTTATACAATCTTGTATTATCTCTGTCACACTCCTACCTGGAATGCGATTGAGAATTAATCTCAGGACCGGATCTTGCTGTATTTTAAAAGAAAGTGACTATTTACCGCTGTCAAACCCACAGATATTAACAATGAATGTGTTCTGTTTCTCCATTGTCACATAGTATGAAATCGTTATTTCTGCAAAGATGATGGCCACTTTTGTCGCAGATGCGTCAGGAGTCCCTCGTAATGATGTTCGATCCTATGCAAGCTATTTAGGTTGGAAAGGGTCATTTATCATGCGACATAGGCCTTGGCTGACACAAACCTGCAATAATACTCAATTTACAACGTTGTTGACTAAACAATATTAGATACTGACATTAAAAAAAATAATTTTTTCACCTGTTGCTTCAGCAGGCTGCTAAAATTCGTTATTAACAAAGTCAGGATTTCACTCTCTTCGTGATTATCTGTTACCATGCACATAATATCTAAAATAGAAGAATTTAAGCTTGAATCAAATATATCATATGAAGCTCAAAACGTGTTAGGATTAAATCAAACCTGAGAAGAAGTGGAATACCTTTTTTTGTTGTGGCTTTAGGTTATATATAAGATCCATGTATAGAGATAATCAAAACAATGATCATAAATCATAACTATAAAATTTACCTGAAAAAAGCGACTCATTAGGGTTTATGGGATCATAGTGACAAATTCGCACATCATCTTGCAAAGAAATAATAATCACATGAAAACGCACATTAAAAATTGACTAACAAAACTTTCATAAGAATCTTACAACAGCATTCAGTGTTATTCTAGGTATAATGGATTCGGTGTTATTCTTTTTGTTTGATTTAGGGTTTAAGAGGCTTTGCAATTAGAATTACGAATGATTTAGAGTTTAATATTGAGGATAACAGAGGTTTTGGATATGATGTTAGCGTGTCTTTATTAATTCAGGTTTGTAGACTTATATCACAACTATTAGTATTGCCTAATGGCTGAGGATCATTGCATTGGTCTCCAAGACTCATGTTCGAATCCTGGAAGTGACCATTTTTCGTATAATTTTCGAAATTATTGAAATCTGATTAGTCTGTTGACTTTGACTTAGAAAAAAGATGACATGGCATTATGGAATGCTTATGTGGCATATCTCTCCTCTTATATAAAATGTAGATATATATATATATATATATATATATATATATATATATATATATATATATATATATATATATATATATATATATATATATATATATATATATATATATATATATATATATATATATATATATATATATACATATATACGTATATATACATATATACGTATATATGTATATATACGTATATATATTTATAAATATATTTATAATATATATATATATATATATATATATATATATATATATATATATATATTATACATATATATATATATATATATATATATATATATATATATATATATATATATATACATATATATATATATATATATATATATATATATATATAATATATATAATATATATATATATATATATATATATATATATATATATATATATATATATATATATATATATATATATATATATATATATATATATATATATATATATATATATATATATATATATATATATATATATATATATATATATATATATATATATATATATATATATATATAGTAAGGATCTACTAAGAAGTATATTTATAATAAGAAGAATAAGAAGGGATTTAAATCATTGGATCAAAAAATCAATGGCTAAATAAAAGGAATGGCAAAATTGCAAATAATAAGAGATTTTATGCAAAGAACAAGGGTAAAAACGTAAACTTGAACTATTGTTCATATTTTCAAGTGTCCATTTCTTCTATTTCGTGATCTATTGGTTTTCTCCACCATTCTATCATTATCAATAATTAAATAATATCTGCATTACATGAGTAAGAATGTAACAAAAATTCTTGTATATCATTCGGACTTCATTTTTTTCGAATGAAAGATCTTCCTTTTGTTATCATATGCATCTTTACCATGCATATTTATCATTAGAAATCATGCATTTATTATGTACGGAAGCATGTATAATTTATAAAACATGTCATGCATCTCTTTTATAATCTATTTTTATTATATAATAACCTTACCAAAAAGAATGAAAACTAATAAATTTATTTATGATTGTGTGAAGCCACTCACAAATTAAAAAAAGTTATCAATACATCTAGTTTAGATGCATCACATTATGCGATGTTGGAGTAGATCGACGAAAATTGTTGCATTTTACTTTCTAATGCATCCAATAGGTTGCATCTGAGTTTTCGGTGTATCTAATATTGTCGTAATAGATCGTAATTAACAATAATAAAATAAATTTGGTGCATCTGACTTTTCGGTGCATCTAATATAGTCGTAATAGATCGTAAGTAATAATAGTAAAATAAACTTGATGCATCTGACTTTTCGACGCATCTAATATTGTCGTAATAGATCGTAATTAATAATAGTAAAATAAACTTGATGCATCTTTTAATTAAACACAATATACATCTAATTGTTCAATTCAAATATTTTAAAATATTATTCCTAATGAAAATTAAAAATTAGTGTAGTAAGCCATTTACGCATATATTAAAACGCATCTAAAATTATAAAAAAAATTGTACTTAATAGAAACCTAGAACTTACTAGTACAGTAATAACTTTGAAAAAAGGTTTAAATTTTTATCAAACTCATTAAATGCATCTAACTGTGGTTTGGTTTAAAAAAGTTTCAATGCATAAAATAATTTCTTCTGAATGATATGGATCTCATCAATTATGTAATTATGTTAATGACTTTTTAATTAAATAGAAAACCAATCATCCCTTGTTTCTCGGAGCTATTCAAATGTCAATTAATAACAGTTAGTACGAAAATGCCCTTTAACCTATTTTGAATATATATATATATATATATATATATATATATATATATATATATATATATATATATATATATATATATATATATATATATGTATATATATGCATATATATACGTATATATATACATATATATATATACATATATATACGTATATATATATATATATATATATATATATATATATATATATATATATATATATATATATACTAGTGGCTAAGCCCGTCCGATGGACGGGCATGACTTATAATTATTGTTTACATATTTCATTTAGCTTAATATTGATGTTAGAAAAATAGGTATTTTTCAAAGATTTTTTACCATAATGTCGACGCTTGTTAAATTGTTTGCTTTTGTTAAATAACTAAGTATATTCTCTGGTTTTTGGAGTAACGTTATATAATTCTATTAAATTTAATGAAAATTATAGTAGTAGTATAATTTTAGGTTTTTGAAATAATCGTATAAAATTGGTATTAACTTTAATGAAAATTAAACACGATAACACATCAAAAGTCTTTATACACTAAGTAATAAAAAAAATTATAATTTGATATATTTTTAACGTTATTGCTAATTATAATATTTTTGGAATAAATGTTTCTTTTGAAAAACTTGTACATAAAAAAGTGTAATTTATAATGTTTTTAACAAAAATTTGTCTATCTATCTCATTTTTTATTTATGAATGAGATTAGAAATGATATTGTACATGTGGATAACTATAAAAAAATATGCTTAAAGAATTTTACATGAAAAGAGCTTAGGTGATTTGTTTTAGCTTTGTAAGATATTTATAATACTATACATTCCAAAAAAATGAAGAAAATATAGTAGTATGACCATATCATATTATTAATATTAAAATAAAAAATGTAAACAATGAGGTAAAGATGCAAACCAGACGATGTTGCTCAAGCCTAATAACATGGCTCGAAGCATATAATAAGTCGAGCTTGAGCTTTTAATAGTTTAGCTCGAGCCTTTATCGAGCTTTTCAAGCTTTATTATAAACATATTTTTATATAAGTAAGCAAACATTAGTCTTATTATAAATAATAACCATATAAAAAAAAATTATTGATAATCATTATCATAGTTTACTACAAACATAGAATTTGTGTTGGTATGTAAAACTTAGTGATATATTTGTTTCATATAGATAATTTCGAGCTTTTCAAGGTAAGCTCGAGCTTTGCTCGAATCTTAATCGATCCGAGCTTGAGCCCACTATTTATGTTTCGTGTTGAGCTCGAACCCTATTTAGCTCGGGCTCGGCTCGACTCGTTTGCACCCTGGCTGCTCTTTACATTATCTCCTTACAACTTGTTACGCATGCAATTATATCATAAAAAATGATTTGGTACATGACATTTAAGAAAAAATGATTTGGTACATGCAAGTATATCATAAGTCAGTTGACGACACGCAGGTTTTGCTACATGACCTATTTTTTAAGTTCAGTGGTTGGCTAGATCACCTATTACGGTGTGGGAATACAATTTTAGAAGCTTTTTTGTTATCTTGCTACAGTAATATTTTGGCATGAAATTTTGTGATGCAGAAAAACGTGAAAGATGAAAGACATTTGTGTACGCAAGATAGGTATGTGGATCCACGATCATTTACAACAAATGTAAATTAATAATACAATGTCATGGTATAATAAGGCTTGTTACGATTTTATAAAATGGTATTTGACGAATATTCCCTTCCGTCTGCAGAACGAAACAAAGAGGTAACCTTTTCATTTCTTGTCATTAGCCCTTGATCGGTTAGTATTAGTAACATTGTTTTTATACATGTCAGACAATTGAGGCGCTTTCATATTTTCCAACACCTGAATTACCACTCAGGCTTTACTTACAGTGTGCAGAGATACTCTTTTTGTCCACCAAAAATCTCCATACGCATCAAATTGTCAACTTTTTCAAAAAAGAAAAAAAAAACAGAAAATTGGCTGGTCGCCATGGCGCGAGGCCGGGAGTGGTGTGCCGTGGCAGGACTTCCCCCAAAGGCCACCAGCCCAACGAAGAGCAAACCATTCCCCCAGCTTAAGGGCGGAAATGCGATTAACATAAAAATCATTAACTAATAGCAAGACAGGGAAGCGATGTCTATCAGTCTACTGCAATTGCCATCTAGATTCAACCATGTACCTAAGACTATCATACCCCGAACAATATGTACTGTATTTAAACTGGGAAAGTAACCGGAGATCGGTTTGGTTGTTCCTCTTTTTGGCTTCTTGGGTATGAACTGGATATTTTGATCATTCATGATGTCAGATTTGGGGAATCTTATTCGGATGTTATGCACATGACTCTACATATAACGAAAGAATTATTTGACGTCCTTCGCTGCGAACAAATGCCACTTGTTAGTGTCCTTATCATCAATATCGTCATCATCAAGAACGGTTAACATGGCAGTTTCTGAACCATAAACTTTTAGCTTATAAAAACATGTAATGTAAGATCGCATAAACCTGTAAATCATACGAAGTTACCTTTTGCTTCAGTGTCGTCATTGGATCCTCAAACGGTGTGTCATATCAGATTTCATAAACGCGTAAATCATACGGATTTGCCTTATGCTTCAGTATCGTTAACTGCTTTGACCAACTCTAAGTCTTCATCCTGTCATACAAAAACCCTTTAGAATCATATGTGTATTGATGTTATAAATGTAATATGAACATATAGTTTAAGAATCATAGGGCTATGAAGTTCTGGAACAAATTCAAGGTTCACTTAAAGACTTCATCAAATCCTTTTATTATATGGAGATAAGCAAGAAAAGTGACATGAGTAGCCCAGCGGGGGGGTCATGCAAGCTTTCATCGAACATGCTGAAATTTAATGACATGATATACACATTTAAAATGAAAATAAGCATGGATCATAGTCAAAATTCAACTAATATACTTCAAACTAAACAGCACATACCATTACAGATCAGATCCGAACACAAATCTGCAACACCACACCAAAACTCACACCAGCAGGGATGCACTTGATGAGCTGACCCACTTGACTTCCAATAATCATCTGAGAATGCATGCATGACCATTTTGTTTCCTACAGTTTTAAAAAAGAGTTGCAAGATATCTTACATGGTAGCTTGGATCTCAACAATGGCAGTGTGGTTGTAGATAGAATTGCAAGACCAGATACGCCATTTAGTACCTTTAGGTATATACACAAACGACCCATTAGTAAATACAGCTGCATTCAAAGCAGCATAGAAGTTATCAGCAAGAAACAACTTTACCTAAATACCTTTTGACCAACAAAAATAGTCCCAAGTTCTTCTTGAAATATTGACCTTCAACAGTTCCTATAGTAAGTTCTTACTTATTAGTACTTTTTTTCCTGCCCAGACAATCAATGTAAGATTACACTTGAACTCTTAACAGGAAAAAAATGTAGAAGCAATGAATCTATTGTGAACGCTATTTTTAAAGCCAAATGAGATGTTTATTCAAAGGAGTTGGGCCTTTTCGTTGCATTATGAGTGAATGGATTGCGAGGTATTTTGGGTGAAGTAAGTGGTCTGAAATGAATGCTTGTGTTTATCTGTAGCCTTAGAGGTTGCAAAATGGGTGGACCGGTAAAGGGTAAAAATGGGCTTTTGTTCAAAGCAAGCAATTCGTCTCCAACTTATACATGACTTTTTACAAACCCCATTATACATTTTCCCAGTCAACATCTTATCTAAGCAGTTTAAAGTTTGCTTATTCCAAACTAAGTAGTTCGAAAAAACATTAAGAGGGTGTTTGGAATTTTTAATTCAAGTGCATGTCAACAGATACATTCGGCAACTACAAAAAACACGTCAATACCTTTTTTGATGTCCACTTGGCAGGGATGGCAATATTCTCTTTATCTTCTCTCCACACGTGCTCTTAGAGTGTACCACGTTGGTGTCACGGATGATGATTCTGAGATCTTCCTACTTGTGGTAATTGTAGTGTATTTGAGGATCTTGAATGTACTACCATGAAGCCTAAAAACAACAACATATAATCAAAATTCTCAACTTGCATTACAAACATAAAAATGTGCGTTCTAAGAGTATTGTAATATGAAAATTTCAAACTGAACATTGTTGTAAATGTAAATACAATTGCAAACATACTTAGTTTTTTATCTTGTAATCCTACCTGCAAATGTAAATAAAATTGTAGGAATGTTATGGATATATCAATTCGGATTACAGGAAACTTCAAAAAAACCCAAAAGAACCAATGAGCTGATGATTGTATTAGTTTTTTATATGTGTTTTATCATGTCTCATTATAGTCACTCTTCTATTTACCAACGTCATCTAAACTGTACCCAAACACCATTTGTCATGGCTGATGAGGTCAGAAAGTTGGTGGCTACACTTCCTCTAAAATGTAAGACTTTAAAAGGAAGAAGGGATGAACAATCGCGCCTTTGCCGAAAAAAGTTGCATCACTTTCAGATCTCTACCAACCATGGGTTTGGAACTGCACATGCCCATGCCTCGACTAAGGGGGTCACAAAGTTTTTAAAGCCATTTGGTGCTGATTTTCTTTTGCCAAAGGTTTGATAACTACTTGATAAGTATCTTTATTAAGCCACTATGTACGCATAACGATTTCTATTATCTGTCATTGTAGGTTGTTCAAAGGTCTCATCCAAGATCGGAGTTATGGGATCCCTTTTGGAAAAATGTGACATCGCTTTTGGGTAGAGGTATGATCTTCCCATTTTGTAGGTTAATTGTATTTATTTAGTTGTAACATCGCAAGTATAAATTCTAATATGTACGATAGATACAGTGAAGGAATAACAGTATATCAAAGTCTTAAAGGTTTGTGATTTACTCATCCCCTTTCATTATTGATATACATTGATCAATAATTTGGTAAATTGTATTGCACTACATATGTCATGTATGTTTCTTATCTTAAACACGATAAATTTAAAGGGAAAATTTATTCCTTTGTTACTTGAGGGGTGTTTGGGAATGTATGCTTACTTGAGACCGTACTCCTTACTTGAGGGGTGTTTGGGGTGTCTAGAATAATTGGGTCTGAATTTTAGACGTTCTCTTTTCATCAAGGTATGCATCATGATATCCGGCCATTAGAGATATGAGTAATATAGAGATATCAGTAGGGTAAAAATGTAAACATACCTGAGGTAGAAATATTTGGACGCTCGTAACCAAATACCTATAAGAATCATGATATCCGGCCATTAGCTAGCTCTCGACTCTCCTAGAACTGGAATTACCGAGAACGAATAGTATCATACCAGATGAAAAAAAATGCGAGGGTGAAAAGGAAATCTATTAACAGAATATTGTTTTGTAGGAAAATCCGCTTTGATTTTGAAGCAAAAAGTTTAAAACTAATTCATGTGTTTGTTTAGTAAATCTAAATTATGTCTCTTATTAAAATAATGAATGTTTGATTCTGTTAACAAATCCATGAACATTATTTCCAGGATTGAAAATTAACTTTTCGGACACTTAAAAGTCAAACATTGCCTCGTATATAAGTTCTTAAATACTTAGAACTGATTGAAAACTGGAGTGTCACATGGCTGAGTTTAACGCAAAGTAATTTTCCTCCTTTTTTGGTACCCTGATAAAAAATGATCTATTAACAGATAAAAGTCGAAGGTAACTACAATATGATTCCTATACCTCCTTTATTTTCTTCAGCAATGATGTAACTGAAAAAATTGAACGCTTCATAGCTTTAAGCTCGAGCTTGCACCTTTGTCTCCTACTACATAACTTGACATCAGATTACTATCTCTAGATTTTGCTCCGCCCACCTCTTCTTGCAGATACCTACTTATGTGTCATTCCTGAAGTAAAGATTCAGCTATATTGGATTCACCTTCATTATCCAAAAATATACATCAACTCTTGCATGTTGAACAAATGATAACAACCATTTCAAATATAAAAGATAAAAGCGTAACAATTGAAATGTACTAAGGCACGCGAATGACAACCGACTGTTAAAGTAATAATAGTTACATTTTGATCACCTGGTTGGTCCCTATTATGTTGTCGTATTCTGTTTTTAATGACGTGAAGGTGAGCATGAGATGGCGCAACATAATTTGATGCCACGACAACACCTCCTTTTTTCCAAACAACCCCACCACTCTTTAACCACCTGTAATGATAAATACATATCATTTGCATCATGATGTAGACACAAAAAGTAATACACTATGTATTAATTATGTAAGCAAAATGCACCTAATCAAGGTTTTTTCCTTCACGAGATGCTTGCGATTGAGAATGCTTCATAGCTTTAAGCTCGAGCTTGCACCTCTGTATACTACTGCAGAACTTGGCAGCAGATTACTATCTCTAGATTTTGCTCCGCCCGCCTTTTCTTGCGGATACCTACTTCCGCCATTCCTAAAGTAAGGATTCAGTTCTCTTGGATTCACCTTCATTATCCGAAAATATATATAAACTCTTGCATGTTGAACAAATGATAACAACCATTTCAAATATGAAAGATAAAAGCGTAACATGATCTTAAATTATGTCTGTTGCGAATTACTTGTACAGATAAGCTACCGAGTAGAGCGACTTGAAACCAGTGACCAAACTTCATGTAGACTAAACTTTGGTTCTGAAGTCTCTAGTTTGTAGTGCCTTAATCATATATAACTAATAAAAAAAGTGCTAAAAAACTTGCTGGTTCATCCTCTCCATTGATCTAGTAAAATAAAAAACAATCAAAATCTAAAACAACAAATGCCTATAGTTAAATTATAGAATACAAAAAATAGCAATTAAACTTACCACGTTATATTTCAATCACTTTGTATATCACAACGGAATGCAACACCGACATCTTCAGTTTTAGAGCAGCTGCAATAGGTTGCATTTTAACGGGTGTGTTTTGCACATTATTATTGAATGGATCGATTTGGGTTATATTTTATTTCAGATAGGTGAATGAGATAAATATAAATTACCAGCCAGAACAGGAACATACCAACCATTGTGAAAGGCATGTCTAACCCGATGGGCTTGGTCATAGCCATTGTCATTGTGGTATTATTGGTGTCGGGCAGCCCAGATTAAAGAACTTATAAAAGTGCAATCTCCAACCTGAAAAACAAAGCAATTCAAATCCAAAAATCATCTCATTTAACACCTAGAGGTGATGATCAGTTGTTTTCTATATCAATAAGTATTTATCAACCTCATTATATAAGCGCACACTTTTTGAAATTTGTTAAACATAAAAACAATACTACAGAACCTTGGTTAGCGGAATGACGAAGGGAGTATCACATTAGCAACATATACTCAGTATACCAAGCACTAAAAGAGTTGAAACTACACGAATTATATGGCACTGGAATCTACAACAATTCAATTTTATAACACAAATATTCGTTATACAACCACTTTGAACATTAAACCAGATATCCAATTAAAAGGGGAATTCACAACTTAGACCAAAAAACAATCCTACAAAGTTGGTGCAATACAGTGAATTAAACATGTAAATAATACAATTAATAACAAAGCTAACCTGTAACACGAAACGATTTGATGAAATTAAGATTGTAACATAATCCACCATCGACTATATATATTACACAAACCATGGATTTTCTTACAAACGATCTTAGGGTTACGATTTAATCGAATGTTGTTTACCTTGATTGTTGATTATCAAATCATCAGCGGAAGTAAAATATTTAACATCATTATCTTCCATCAATGAACAATAGTCATACAATCATAGGGATTCGATGGTTTCTGTGTGTCGATTCTTTGGGGGCGATTTTGAGCGCAGGTTTTTGTTTTTCTGGTTAGTGTGATGGGTCGTATTTTGTAATATACCATAATTTGTTAACAACAGATCGCAGTTTAAGCCCAGAACGTAAGCCCGCGACATGAAAAGGCCCAAGTGATGACGTTATATGATGTGGCATACCCCTCCTCTTATATATAATGTAAAGATATATATATATATATATATATATATATATATATATATATATATATATATATATATATATATATATATATATATATATATATATATATATATATATATAGAGAGAGAGAGAGAGAGATGGGATCGATAGAAACTTCATCTCTATAGAAAACTTAGAAAACTCCTTTTTCAACCCTTAGATCAAAGTTCATCTCCCCTCCTTTTTTATATTCTGAAGTCCAAGGGCCTTTTTGTCATTCTTTAATTTTTAAGGGCTAGTTTTGTATATCTTCCTAATTTCTAAGGGTTGTTTTTGTATATCTTCTTAATTTCTAATTTGATAGCGTGTTTTTTGCTTTTGGCAGATAACGGTTTTTTTCGTTCTTGAATTGTGATTGGTTCGTTGCTTACGTTTTAGCATTTGTCTCCTGTTAACGTTATTTTTGTGGTCAACGTTTTTTATAATTTAACATCCAATATTTTCACAAATAGCTTAAAATTAAAGTAAATTTGCAAATTAAACAGCTTAATAAGAGCTTAACAACGAGTATCTTAGATAGCGCATGGCACGATCCAATCATTGAGACTAAACTTAACAAGGAAAAAGCAAAACTTCATAGATTTATGATCAGAACTGGAGATTTACATGTAAATCTTTGCAAACAAGAGCCACCATGTTTCAGCTGCAAATTTTTTCTTTGTCATTGCATAAATATTCGGGTTCTTCTCCTCTAAGAACGTCATCTCATTTTCATCACTCGGGTCTATATCAATCAACTGGTATGACAAAAAAAACCAATCAAACGCATGTTAGTGTTTAGTCTGTAACAAATTTTAACTCCAACAAAAGTGCATTGAGCAAGTCACGAATTCAAGATATAAAAGTAATGAAAACTTTTGTAAAAGCTCGGCTCCACGTTAGCAATGTGAAATTTGTAAAAAGAATATATTTAGCCAATAAAAAAATAAGAGTTGAAATAAGCTTTAAGATAGTTTATCGACCTTGTTGTCCATTGGCTCAAGAGGCTGTGAATGTGTCTTTAAGTTCATTCGTTCTTGCTCGCTCATCACCATGCATCCTCTGGTCCACCTAAACAAGCTGTTTGAACTCATTTACTGCAATGATGCCACGATTACATGCACCAACAGAAGCATATATCAACATTGATGAGAAGTAATTTATGATGATCCAGTACATAAAATCAAGGATTCAACTTGCAACTCGCAACAAAAAAAGGTAACCCACTAGTTTAACTAATATAGAGCTTAAGCTGTTGTAGGCCAATTCAAATACTTTTTTATATCAGCCTGTCCCTAGAGAGATGCCACATTTCTCACAATGGCATAAGTTACATACCTAAAACGGAAACACTAAACATAGAAACGGATGGACTAAACACGCACATTGATGCCCTAATGTGTTCATAATATCCTTAAACAAAAAAAAAAGATGTCGTCCCTACGAGTAAAGAACACACAAAGCATCATTACTAGTAGCAATACAAAAGAAAATATTGCACGTGACTAGTAAGAAAATATAACATATTTCCTAATCAAACCTGCCACACCACAGATGACTTAATTCGAACCTTTTAACATTACTAGCACATCGCACTCAAGTATTGTAAGCAGCTTTGACATACTCACGTATTGCAACAAGTTTTGACACACTAATTACTTAGCATGCATAACATGTCTCATTTACTTTCAAAATACAAGTTTGTGCTTGCAACTAAATTAATTGCCTTTGGATCCTAAAATTTCAAAATTTCAAAAAGAATCAAGAGCATTTACCTTGACCGTTAATGTAAAAAAAGGAAGGTATATGGTTTATAAAACTATAAAAGACTCACCGGGTCTTGAAGCTCAAAGGAGGTGCAGCTAGACATCTATTGATCTCCACTGGTAGAAAAACTCCTCAACATATACTTGAATAGGCTGAAGAAATTTCTTCAAGACTGCAGGAAGGCGGGAGTCTATTATTAGCTTGTTCAAGGGAAAATGAATATGTAAATATCACTGCTACCATAATATTGAAAATGAGTTGTACTAAAAAAGAGAATTTTATATAATAAAGAGGATCCAAACTTTTAAGAAATTTCGATAATAACAACGTCCCTACTTAGTCAAAGTTTCACCACTTCAAGTGGGATGAACCTAAAAAATAAAACAAAACAGATTTAAGAAAGAGAAATAGATACTTGAAAAAAAGATAATGTGCAACATGGACATGTGCTCATGGGAGTAGAAGTACTGATACTAACGAGAGCTCCAACTTCATATAAGATGGAGGTAATATTACTGCTTGTACCGAATCAAGTGGTTCAGTATGATGGTTTCCTAAGAAAAGTAACGACCCTAGTGACCTCACCATTATGCTTTAATACCAATCTGAAATAATATCGAATAAGAACCCAATACAAAACTTAATGTCTTAACTTTCTTGGAATATAACAAATACGTCAATATATCACTTGAAAATAATGATATTCATAGAGTACCCCATTATCTTTAACGCATAAAGCTTGGAATCAATCTACAACACCTCCTATTGGCTGCGAAAATAATTAAAAAAAGGTTAAAAAGGACTAATAAAAGAAAGAAGTGTTCATATTGCTACTTTAACACACTGATGCTATTTTTATTTAATAATTAAATATGTTTAACAATCATATTGTTAATTTACCTAATACAATCTTATTAATGTATCTAATTATACTATGGTGCCCTAATACAATACTTAATCGATGCCCTAATACAACCTTTATACATATATGTATTGCAACAAAAAAACAAGTATAATACAAATTACTAATTACAATTTGATTAAATTAATAATTACAGTAAGATGAGAAGACCTGATGACTAAGGTTATGTATGGCAGGTTTTTACTGATTATTTGGTATCTTTCATAGTGATTTATGCCTTAATTTTAACAAACAGATACCATAAACATTAAGGTATTCATACTTCATCAAAAGAGTTTGGGGACATTTTTGTTCAAAATGAACATATTTATATTGTAAGATCATAAAAAGATAAAGAAGTGTTCACATGTCAGCCTGGATGTACCCTCTATTTTGACCCATTATCCAAACCATCGGTGTTTTACCAACTCAAGTTGTTTACAAGGCTATAGTTTTACATTTTTATTGTTACGTTGTAGTGACGCTACGCTATGCTTCTATACTTACGTTATGTTGTCGGAATGAACCCCACCACCTATACTAAATAGTGTCTTGTTTCAACCTAATATCCCAAACCCGCACAAGAGGAAACCTCTTACCAAAAACATATCTTATGTAGAACAAAAGGTAACTTAATTGTAGTTACTAACATAACACGAGGATTGTTTAACAGATAAAGTTAAACATGTCATACAAATGGATAAGAAGAAATAAACAAATTACCCTATTTGGATCCTTAATAAAGTGACAGCAATTCTGCATTTTTTGTTTTCCGGTACGTTTTCATGCAATTTCTTCTTCTCTATTACAGGTTCTACATTTCCAGTTGTCTCTTTCTTTGACTTCAAGAAAAAAATGTACATTTAGTAAAAGTACAAGAATAATACTAACTACTAGCATAACAAATTCAAATGAATCTATAATCAAAACAATAGAATCTAGAATCAAACACAGTTGAGAACACCAACAACAAATCGGATGTGTATTGTTATCAAATCTAGAACTCATCAAGTTGACTATTAATATAGTCTTGGATACAAAGTTCGCCAATACTTTTAATTTGCTATACTAGTCACAACATTGGTTATAATGCTTTTAAGATTTATTTTTCTTAAATATTCTCTGTAGATGCCACTTCATATAACTAGTAATAAAAACGGCCAAAAACATTCAAAAGTATAAATCAAAATTCCCATGCATAAGATTCTACAAAAATCATACCACGTCATATAGTTTCTCCGTGTCAGCTCCTAAATTTTTTGCTTTTGCATTTGGGCATCCTTTTTTGTATCCGACTCTAGCCTTTTCAAAATTGGTTCATATTCTAGCCATGACTGAAACGAAAGCAGAAACTAACTTTCAGAAGCATGGATATGACTAAAATATGCAAACGGATGCACAAAAAATATACTCACGGATGCACAAAAATATACTAACGGATGCACAAAAGTTCTAGAGACCTTAAAGTTCTATTCAGGAAAAAGCACAAAATAAGTTAAGCATGTAATACCTTCCTTCCTTTTAGACAACTTCTGCTCATAAATGGCAACCCTAAGCAAAAGCACAAAAAAACGACAATAATCCTAACTAACATCAGCACACCAAAACAAGAAAAACGAAATCATATTCCTTTTGACAGTACTTATTGCCTTCTTTACTAAAAAACAATACTGGTGCACCAATACAATACTAAAGCCGATGCCCAAAAAACGATACTAAACCCGATGCCATAATACATTACTAACCGATGCCCTCAACTCAACAATAATTTTTCTACAAAATTAGTTCATTGTTATAATGTGGACAAGTGTAATCATACTTTATTGTTATAATTATCACTCAATCGATAGTTCTCCTAAAAAACTGTGCATGCTGAAGAAAAATTAGATTTATTTTGATTGCAATGACAGTTGATGAGTATAGAATATTTGGATGCCCTACTTTAATACAAAAGTATGCACTAAAGTACTTCAAGCAATAAGTGTTCTGATGCCTATATAATATGTTCGGGAATCGCAACAGGCTGGACGCTTTTAGGAATAATATGTGGCGGTTTGGCACAGACCTTGTGCCAATTTCGGCTTTTATGGTAAATTTTTGAAATAACGAACTTTCTATGTAACTATAAAAAGTCTTAGTTATTTGATTTCTTTAATTCTTTGCCACTTTTTAATTTAAAATTTTTACACAACGTATATTCAAAAATTAGAGTCATACTTCGTGATGGACATTTTCTATAAGTTGAAAGTCATCTATTATTACACGTAGGGTGTCAATAAATCCGACCCGACGCGAACCCGACTCGACCCGAGTATATTCGGGTTCAAATTTGAATTTGGATCAACAAGACTAACCCGATTTTGAAATCAGGTCTGACATCGGGAAAAATATTATACCTAATTCGGGTTCGGGTCAACCCGATTCACCCGAATAAGATTTTTTTTATATTTTTTAAAAATAAATTTTATTTAATTTTTATTTAAAAAAATAAAAAATAGTTTTTTTTTAATAATTTCCCATACTCTCGAGTTGACCCGAACCCGAATAGACCCGACCCAAGTAGACCCGAACCCGAGTTCAATTCGAGTAGGGTTCGGATAAATTTTGCTATAAACAAATAGCAAAATTATAACAAACATTAAATTAATCATTTTCCATTCATGTATGCACAAAAAAATCACAAAAATCATACATATTTTTATAATGTTTGACATACACATGCATTGAAAATAACACAAAAAAATAAAACAAAAAAATTATGGATTTTACACTTTTCTGAATTATATTGTTTGATTATAAGCTTCTTATTAGCTCCTATTGACTTATCCAAGTTGATAAGTGGTTTAAAACTTACAGATATGGTTTGGGGTGATGGATATGACAACGTCGATGAAGATGGTGAAGGCGTAGGAGAGTGTGATGGCGGCGGAGATGATGGTAGCGACGTCTGTGATGGCGGAGATGGTGTGGCGGCGGTGACCTGAGATGGAGATTATAGAGATGGGGTTTACGTTATAATCTGAGATGGAGAATGAGGGATGAGGTGAGTGAATCGAACATGTTTGGATGTTTGGCAATTTCACCCCTCTGCGTTTTTGTTATTTTATATTTTCTACCCTCCATTTTTATATGTTTCAAAACCGACCTTTTAATTTGTTTTCTAAGTTTTCTACGAAAATAAGGTTTTCTCTAGAACCCATCCCTATATATATATATATATATATATATATATATATATATATATATATATATATATATATATATATATATATATATATATATATATATATATACACGTATATATATATATATATATATATATATATATATATATATATATATATATATATATATATATATATATATATATATATATATATATATATATATATATATATATATACGTTTATATACATATATACATACATGTATATATACGTATATATATACATCTAAGTTTTTAACCCCTTGAGATGATATCTTCAAATTCTTGGATGTTTCTTTTCTACCTCTACTCCAACAAGTTTGAATTGATTTCCTCAAAATCCTCTCCTTGTTTTTTGAGAGTTGAGGGTTAAATCTTGAATTTTCTTGGGTGATACCAAAAATTCTAACCTTTTTACCCTTTGACATATTATCATTACAATTGGGTGATTCCAACAATTGTTAATTGATCTTGTCAAGATCCTCTCCTTTGATTTGTTTTTGGATTGATAGCATCACATGCACACTTCTTTGCTTGTCATTGTTTGTGCAAACGACTTGTTTATCATCCCCGTTTGGGTGACATCTCTTTTTATATATGCTCTTGTCTACTAGCCTTGTTTTGTAGGACACTTCTAACCCATTTTTGTAGCTCGTCACTATTCTTGCTTTGTTGGTGCCTCAAGCAAGGGGGAGCTCATATCAAGGGGGAGCATTTTCAAGAGTTCAACTCATTACATTTGCGATCGTTCACTCACTTAAATTGCATTCATTGAACATCTTGCAAGTAATGAACTATGGGATCTCTAAGACATGTAGGTGGTTAACCTATGGTGATTGAAGACTTCACTAGGATGACGCAAGCTCAATATCTTTGGATGATGGGATTACGGTTCGGATTCTCGCCTCTCAACCGTATATCTTTTGGATGCAAGCTATCTCAAAGTTGATTCTTCTCTTCTACAAATGACGACTACCTTTGGATGCGTGATCTTCCTCAAATGATATGGATTCTACTCTTCCTCAAATGACGACTACCTTTTTGATTCGACAAAAGGGGGAGAAGGAAGTGTAAACGAGTACGTTTCACATTTTACTATGCGTTACGGTTTACTTGTTTGTCATCATCAAAAAGGGGGAGATTGTTAGTGCAAACATTACGATGTTTAATCAAGATGATCCTTTCATGTTTTGGTGATGACAAACGTATAACTCGCAATACATAATGTAAAATGTGTAAGGTACTCGTAATCACTCAATCATACTTATGTATACTTCTCTTGACACCTTATAGATTACATTCGTCATGAAAGACAAGAAGGACGCGTGGTTCTCTTATAGAACACGCGGTTCCCTAGTGATATCGAACCGCGGGAAGATATAGAACCGCGGGCAGTCAAGCCGGTTTAGGCTTACTCAAGATTTCTGGAAGCTTCTAGAAGATGGAGGGAAACTAATAAATTCAGAATTCAAATTTTGAATTTGGGCTCCAAGAATATAAGGTGCATCCTTTTATCCAATGGGTAGTCCACTCTTTTATCCAATGGGTAGTCCACTCTTTTATCCATTGGGTAAAAAGGTGCTCTCCAAGGCAAGAGTTGGCTATAAATAGAAGACTATTCTCTTCCATTTCACTTGCACAAAAACACACAAAAACCTTTCAATATCCCATTCCTCATTTGCCTCATCAAGAGCAATGAGAAGAACACTTTCACCCTTGTGAAGTGTTAGTGTCTAGAGTCATAACATGATGAAGATCTCTCCAGATCAAGTCATGATTATTGTCTTTCTACTATGTATATGTAGAAGATCCAAGTTATGGGTACACTTGGATGTGTTTGTAAGGGTAGAATATCCAAGTGATGGGTATCCTTGGATTAGGTGTTAGTTGTGTAGATCCAAGTCTTGTTAGTACTTGGATATAGTGTTAGAGTTATAGATCTAAGTGTTGTGTGCTTAGATCTATATGGTTTATGTGTTTAGGCCATAAAACACAAGGTTTGTTATGTTGGGCCATAAAACATAACTAGTGGGTAGATTAGGTTGTGTCTTAGTAGTTCTCACTAAACTCTAAAGTGATGTGGTTGTGTCTAGGTAGTTCTCACTAAACTATAAAGTGATGTGGTTGTGTCTTGTGAGTTCTCACTAAACTTTAAAGTGATTAGTAGTTGTGTTGTGTGAAGTTCTCACTTAGCTTCAAAGTGAAGAGTCGTGAAGATTGGTTCTAGCTTTCGATTAGAACTCGACATCTAGCCTTGTGTCGTTAAATGGTGAAGTGGGCAACGTTGTATAGATTGTTCCTACCTAAGATTAGGACTCGACATCTAGCTTAGTGTCGGAAATGTGTAAGCGACGTGTATGGTTTTCTCCGCCTTGAAAGGAGTTTTGTTGACTAGTGAAGTAACTCTCGAGTAAGGTGTACTCGAGGAGTGGAGTAGGGCGAAGAGGAGCTTCGTGACCGAACCACTATAAATCATCGTGTCGGTACTTTCATTTACATTTATGTATTTACCTTTTTAGATATATTTATGGTGCATACTTGTATGTTGTGTGTTGTGTGCCTCTTATAATCTAAACATCTAAGTTGAGGAAAAGCTAAGGCTTAGTACGTGTGTGCTTCGTGTTTAGATTATGTTCAAGTCTACATCACTTAGTCTAAACATCCTAGTTGCGGAAAAGATTATGCTTAGTACGTGTGTGCTTAGTGTTTAGACTATTGCTTGATGTACTCTTGATTTGATGTGTTTGTGTGTTTACTTACTTGTCGTATTTATCTTTCAATCAAACATATATCATATCTAGTCAAGCTTGATCGAGAATTTGATACAAAGGATTGTCAAAGTTTAACATGTAACAAAAGGTTAAGTTCACTGTCGGCGGTTCTCTAAATGGACCGGCGGTTCTTTATTGATAAAGAACCGCGGGTACACATAAGGAACCGCACACAATGGATTAAGCCGAAATGTTTTGAAAACTAACTAGAAACTATTCAACCCCCCCTTCTAGTTTCTACAATTGGTATCAGAGCGATGGTCACACAATATCTTTGAAGTATATTGTACTTTAAAGCTTGGATCGATCCTTGCTCTAGTTTTTCAAAACAAATGGTTTTAAAAATGAAAACGGTTTTTAAAAATAGAGACGATCTTTGTATCAAATTGTTCATGAAGAGTGATTACTTATGACATGTGTTTCGTTGTTTCATTCGTACAAGTTTTGGTGTTAAACAAACCTTGTATAATAGCTTGAATTAAATCTTTTCATGTTTGGAAGTATAAAAATCTTTGTGTCATAATTAACTCTAAAATACAAGTTCTATATGTCTAAAATGATTTTCTAGAGTCCTAAGTCCTTCCAAAAAGTTACCAAATGATTTTGGCCAAAAACTCATTTTTTGTCCTCTGACCGCGGTTCTTTATTGTTCCCCGCGGATCCTTATCAATAAGGAACCGCAGTCAGTCTGACTCGGATTTTTGTAAACTTTGAAAAATCATATAAAATCAACCGTAAGTCCGTAGAAGTCGTGCCACCCGTCATCTCGAACGAAATTGAATTTTCTTTCAATTAAAAATGCAACCAAATCGTTATTCAAACTTTAAAATTTGGATGGTTTCTAAGTTCCATACTTTGTCCAAAGTATTGAGCGTCGGTTTGTCATAAAACTTGTGTTTTACTCTTTTCTATTAAGTTGGACATCTCTTGGTGATATATCTTTGAAAATTGATATATTTACAAAGTGTTAAACTTAATTAAAATTTAAATGGGTCAAAGACTATTTTCAAATAAAATCAAGCTATGAATACTTTGTTGTATCTAACACTCAAAACATGGACGAATGCTTTTATGTGTTAAGCTAATTGTTTGTGTGTGTTTCCTTGTGTGTTATTATTATATGTAGACATTATTAAGTGTTCCTTGCTATTTGTAGTAGTATTACTTATATGTCTAGTCTTTTGTGCCTTGCTTGGTATTTGTTAGTATCTAGTTTTTCCTAATTAGGATGTATGCTAGATTTCTTGCATTTTAGTTGCAACATTATGTGTGCATTGCATATAGGATTAACATCTCTTAGTTTACAAATGTTACATAAACATCTTGTACACCTCGGGATGTTCTTTAACACTTTTAGGTTTGAAAGCTTTGGGAGCTTGTCAAATCTATTGATTTAGGTCGTCTTACTCGATCATTGTGTTATTAGTTCAAGTAGATAAATGTCTCACTATAAAACATGAAACACCCTTTGAAAATCTTAGCTATTTTCTCTTAAAAGAGTGTTTGTGGGAATCAAGAAAGATTTCGATTAAATATCAATGCATTATTCAAACTATGATTGGTATCATTATCGAATCTAATTGACATGTTTTTTTAGTGTAGACATGAATGTGCTTTATTAATAATATACATCGGATCATAACTCACACTTGTGTTGATGGTGTTATATTGAATCTACTTGTTCAAATTGTTAGACATATTTTGTTTAATAATTACTTATAATGCACAATAGAGTCGGTTTGATAACTTGGATGTTTCATCCGAAATACTCAAGTAATTTACATTGCTATGCAATTTATAAATGTGTCATTTCCGAAAGATCAATCAAGAGTGTTCCTTTGGTTTGTGTAAACTTTGTTTATACACTTCAAAGTTATTGGCCTAAAGTTCTATTAAGGTAAATAACCTTAACTAGACTTGTTTGACAAGATATGCAATGGTGCATTCTTAACCCTCATTAGGTCATGCATTGTGTCGCCATGCAAGTTTAATCCTTGCTAAACTTTATTAGGCAAATGTTGGAATTACATTTTGTCTAACTTGAGAATGACTACTAGAGAATATATGCACTAGGATCTTAATTTTACCTAACGGTTGAATTACTTCCATGTGGGAAGTTGAGTTGGTGTATAACTTGTAAAAATGGTCGTGTTTAGCCTTAATTGAGCACCTCTAGTGATAGTCTCATACTCATTCTCTAAATTGGCTAAATGGCTCTTCCTATATATGACTAATGATAGTTTACTTTGATGAACTTTGTATGTCATTAGGAGTCTTTTTCTTTTGTAGCCATTAGGTTTTTCTTAACTTTCTTCATACGTGCTAATTGAACCTATGTGTTTTTCCTTTGTGTGTGTTCTAGTTTTTATTTCTCTTAAGCATGACTTTATGATAAGTTATACTAGAACATTAGGATTTTATTAATTGGAAAATCCTCCATTCACCACCTAAACCAAGCCTCTGTAGGCGGTTCTTTAAATAGACCGCGGCTCCATATCAATATGGAACCGCCGGCGGAGATAAAGAACCGCGGGCAGAAGCTCTCAAATTCGGGTTTTCTAAAACTTCCCAATTGTTCCAACACCCTTTGGAATCTTTGTTTCAAACCTTTGATCACTCCTAAAATATCTTGGGCTTTCCCTTTTTAAACCCTCCTTGTTAGCCTTGTTCTTCACACCTCAAACCATTCATCCTTACCCCTTAAACCACCTATTACTACCATGGTTTCTACAAGAACCTCCAATTCATCCAAAACCTCCTCTTCAAAGAGGCACCTCAAAATTAAGATTAAGTTTCCCAAACTTAACTCTTCACCCTTTCACACACCCAAGAATGAGATTGTTCCAATTCTCATCTATTCATCATCCTCACCACCTCTTGCTCCATGCAAGACTACCTCAACCCATGGTACCAACCATTCTCATGGTTCTACCTCATCTTCATTCCAATCTAGAATGAATGAGCTAACCTCACCCTTCCCTCCAACTACTCTCTTGGATGTGACTACCCAACCTCAACCCATCCAAAGCATTCCCATTGTGAATGACTTTGTTGAACCCTTGGTGACTTCACCTTTCACCCCACCAAATTCCGCCACCACCCTTGTCTTTCATTTAATCATGTGGTTTGCTTATTGCTAAGACATCTAATTTACGCAAATCTTAGGATTCTAGTGTAACTAAGATTAAAATTATGCTTAAGTTTTAGGCTTGTTTTTTACATCTTTGTATAATCTTTATTCTCTTGTATTTCCTTTCATGTTTTTCAACATGATTTTTCTTTGAGTCTTGGATCTTGTTGCTATTATGTTTATTCCTTTTCTCTTATTTTGAGTCCTTTTCTTAAACTAATAAGAATTAGGAATCTTCTTGGAGATTTACATTTCTTGTAGCTTGATTTGTGATATCTAGATAGATGACTTGCTTGTATGCTACTTACTTATATATCTTCTTGCTTATCCGTATGTTATATGCTTAATTGATTAGTTAATGAATGCATGCTTATTATAAAGGTTCTGTCTTTGTCAAGCAATTCCGATATAATATCTCTTAGATGTGTCTAACTCATGCATGTCCTTAAATGCTACGTGCTAACATGTTTTACTTAGTCTTCTCTTTTTAAGTAATCATGGTTCTTGCATGCCATATGTGTTAATTACGCACCTTCTCCACATTGGTTTATTGTAGACTTCATTAGGCATTGCATGAATTATCCTATGTGCTTACTTGATTATGTGTTAGATTTTGTACTAACTCTTCATGTCTTCATGTCTTCTTGAGCTTCTTTTGAGTTTCTTCTCTCATTTTCTTTCGAGATTTCACTATCACCTTCTAAGGTATAGTATTCATGAATCAATTTGTGAAGTTATCCTTAACTTCTTTTTTGAGTCTCTCTCAATTCATTTTAATCATCTCTTCTAAGTCGAGTCTCTTTCTTCTAGTCTTTCTAAACTAAGTTGAGTCGAGCCTTACCCTTTCCTCATCATGTAATTGTTCTTTGAACATCCATAATGATTGAGAAGAGCTACAAAACTTTGAGCATGTAGTTTATCGTATGCTAAACACCATTTGGTGTCGACATTCATACGCATCTTTGCCTATAATGTCCTATATCCCGATTTTTTATTAAAGCGTCGATTTATCCACTTTTGGTTTTTTTTTGGTCAAAAATGTCTCTAGGTTGAGATATTTGTGTCCCTCTTTTTGAGAGTTGATTGCGGTTAAAATTTACAATTGGTATGGGTGATTCCATCAATTCTAAGTTTTTAACCCCTTGAGATGATATCTTCAAATTCTTGGATGTTTCTTTTCTACCTCTACTCCAACAAGTTTGAATTGATTTCCTCAAAATCCTCTCCTTGTTTTTTGAGAGTTGAGGGTTAAATCTTGAATTTTCTTGGGTGATTCCAAAAATTCTAAGCTTTTTACCCTTTGACATATTATCATTACAATTGGGTGATTCCAACAATTGTTAATTGATCTTGTCAAGATCCTCTCCTTTGATTTGTTTTTGGATTGATAGCATCGCATGCTCACTTCTTTGCTTGTCATTGTTTGTGCAAACGACTTGTTTATCATCCCCGTTTGGGTGACATCTCTTTTTATATATGCTCTTGTCTACTAACCTTGTTTTGTAGGACACTTCTAACCCATTTTTGTAGCTCGTCACTATTCTTGCTTTGTTGGTGCCTCAAGCAAGGGGGAGCTCATATCAAGGGGGAGCATTTTCAAGAGTTCAACTCATTACATTTGCGATCGTTCACTCACTTAAATTGCATTCATTAAACATCTTGCAAGTAATGAACTATGGGATCTCAAAGACATGTAAGTGGTTAACCTATGGTGATTGAAGACTTCACTAGGATGACGCAAGCTCAATATCTTTGGATGATGGGATTACGGTTCGGATTCTCGCCTCTCAACCGTATATATTTTGGATGCAAGCTATCTCAAAGTTGATTCTTCTCTTCTACAAACGACGACTAACTTTGGATGCGTGATCTTCCTCAAATGATATGGATTCTACTCTTCCTTAAATGACGACTACCTTTTTGATTCGACAAAAGGGGGAGAAGGAAGTGTAAACGAGTATGTTTCACATTTTACTATGCGTTACGGTTTACTTGTTTGTCATCATCAAAAAGGGGGAGATTGTTAGTGCAAACATTACGATGTTTAATCAAGATGATCCCTTCATGTTTTGGTGATGACAAACATATAACTCGCAATACATAATGTAAAATGTGTAAGGTACTCGTAATCACTCAAGCATACTTATGTATACTTCTCTTGACACCTTGAAGATTACATTCGTCATGAAAGACAAGAAGGACGCGCGGTTCTCTTATAGAACACGCGGTTCCCTAGTGATATCGAACCGCGGGAAGATAAGAACCGCGGACAGTCAAGCCGGTTTAGGCTTACTCAAGATTTCTGGAAGCTTCTAGAAGATGGAGGGAAACTAATAAATTCAAAATTCAAAATTTGAATTTGGGCTCCAAGAATATAAGGTGCATCCTTTTATCCAATGGGTAGTCCACTCTTTTATCCAATGGGTAGTCCACTCTTTTATCCATTGGGTAAAAAGGTGCTCTCCAAGCAAGAGTTGGCTATAAATAGAAGACTATTCTCTTCCATTTCACTTGCACAAAAACACACAAAAACCTTCCAATATCCCATTCCTCATCTGCCTCATCTAGAGCAATGAGAAGAACACTTTCAATCTTGTGAAGTGTTAGTGTCTAGAGTCATAACATGATGAAGATCTCTCTAGATCAAGTCATGATTATTGTCTTCCTACTATGTATATGTAGAAGATCCAAGTTGTGGGTACACTTGGATGTGTTTGTAAGGGTAGAATATCCAAGTGATGGGTATCCTTAGATTAGGTGTTAGTTGTGTAGATCCCAAGTCTTGTTAGTACTTGGATATAGTGTTAGAGTTATAGATCTAAGTGTTGTGTGCTTAGATCTATATGGTTTATGTGTTTAGGCCATAAAAACACAAGGTTTGTTATGTTGGGCCATAAAACATAAACTAGTGGGTAGATTAGGTTGTGTCTTAGTAGTTCTCACTAAACTCTAAAGTGATGTGGTTGTGTCTAGGTAGTTCTCACTAAACTATAAAGTGATGTGGTTGTGTCTTGTGAGTTGTCACTAAACTTTAAAGTGATTGATAGTTGTGTTGTGTGAAGTTCTCACTTAGCTTCAAAGTGAAGAGTCGTGAAGATTGGTTCTAGCTTTCGATTAGAACTCGACATCTAGCCTTGTGTCATTAAATGGTGAAGTGGGCAACGTTGTGTAGATTGTTCCTACCTAAGATTAGGACTCGACATCTAGCTTAGTGTCGGAAATGTGTAAGCGACGTGTATGGTTTTCTCCGCCTTGAAAGGAGTTTTGTTGACTAGTGAAGTAACTCTCGAGTAAGGTGTACTCGAGGAGTGGAGTAGGGCGAAGAGGAGCTTCGTGACCGAACCACTATAAATCATCGTGTCGGTACTTTCATTTACATTTATGTCTTTACCTTTTTAGATATATTTATAGTTGCATACTTGTATTTTGTGTGTTGTGTGCATCTTATAATCTAAACATCTAAGTTACGGAAAGCTAGGCTTAGTACGTGTGTGCTTCGTGTTTAGATTATGGTCAAGTGTACATCACTTAGTCTAAACATCCTAGTTGCGCAAAAGATTATGCTTAGTACGTGTGTGCTTAGTGTTTAGACTATTGCTTGATGTACTCTTGATTTGATGTGTGTTTGTGTGTTTACTTACTTGTCGTATTTATCTTTCAATCAAACACATATCATATCTAGTCAAGCTTGATCGAGAATTTGATACAAAGGATTGTCAAAGTTTAACATGTAACAAAAGGTTAAGTTCACTGTCGGCGGTTCTCTAAATGGCCCGGCGGTTCTTTATTGATAAAGAACCGCGGGTACACATAAGGAACCGCACACAGTGGATTAAGCCGAATGTTTTGAAAACTAACTAGAAACTATTCAACCCCCTCTTCTAGTTTCTACAATATATATATATATATATATATATATTATATATATTATATATATATATATATATATATATATATATATATATATACATATATACGTATATATACATATATACGTATATATACATATATACGTATATATACATATATACGTATATATATATACGTATATATAATATTTTATATAAATATATATATATATATACATATAATATATATACACATATATATATACTATATATATATATATATATATATATATATATATATATATATATATATTTTGTATATATATATATATATATATATATATATATATATATATATATATATATATATATATATATGTATATGTATATATATATATATATATACGTATATATATCTATATATATATACATATACATACAGGTATATATACGTATATATATATATATATACGGTATATATATATATACATATACATACATGTATATATACGTATATATATATATACATATACATATACATACATGTATATATACGTATATATATATATATATATTATATATATATATATATATATATATATATATATATATATATATATATATATATATATATATACATATAATATTTATATATAGACATATATATATATATATATATATATATATATATATATATATATATATATATATATATATATATATATATATATATATATATATATATATATATATATATATAAATATATATATTTATATATATATATATATATATATATATATATATATATATATATATATATATATATATATATATATATATATATATATATATATACGGTATATATATATATACATATACGTATATATATATACGGTATATATATATATACATATACATACATGTATATATACGTATATATATCTATCTATATATATATATATATATATATATATATATTATATATATACACATATACATACATGTATATATACGTATATATATATTATATATATATATATATATATATATATATATATATATATATATATATATATATATATATATATATATATATATATATATATATATATATATATATATATATATATATATATATATATATATATATATATAATATATATATATATATATATATATATATATATATATATATATGCGTATATATATATCTATATGTATATATATATACGTATATATATCTATATATATATATATACATATACATACATGTATATATACGTATATATATATATATATATATATACGGTATATATATATATATGTATATATATACGGTATATATATATATACGTATATATATACATATATATATATATATATATACGTTTATATATACAAATATATATATATTATATATATATATATATATATATATATATATATATATATATATATATATATATATATATATATATATATATATATATATATATATATATATATATATATATATATATATATATATATATATATATATATATATTACATACGTATATATATGCATATATATACGTATATATATACATATATATATATATATATATATATATATATATATATATATTATATATATATATATATATATATATATATATATATATATATATATATATATATATATGTATATATATATATATATATATATATATATATATATATTATATATATATATATATATATATATTATCTCATTGGCTAGAATATATTCGAAAATACTGATGTCTCTCATTGACTACAATATATAGTAGAATATAAAATCAAATCTTTCGAGATATTATGATATGGACTGTTTTACTCGGATCCGAATATATTTAATTTCTGGTTATAACTAAAACACCAAAAATATAGTCTACTGTTCGTAAATTATAGGTTTTAGAAGATCTATTTCTAAATTATAGGTTTTAATAGATACGTTTCTTTGTTTTATGCAAACCCTAATGCTCATATAGAAAAAAATACGTAAAAAATAATTCACTCCTTATTCTCAAACCCTAATGAAAAAGGTAAACAGTTGAATTGATCAATTGTATTTTATTTTTTAGATTTTGTACAATATAATTGTTTTTTTTTGCAGATCGATCAATTTGTTTTGAGACACACGTAACAATAAAGACACATGCAAGAAAAAACACAGTAAAAAAAAAGGTAAACAGTGCTATAATTATGTATTATGTATGCATATGTTGTTTACTTTGCAGGTTTTTGCAAGTTGGTCTCATTTGTTTTGCAACAGTATTGATATTGGTATGAACGGTTGAAGCCACCATCTACAAAATCAACACACTCAAGCCTTATGTAAGAAAAAGATGACGTGAGAATTAATATTTGTGCTTAGATCTATATTTACCTAATGTGTTCTACAGATCTGTAGAGGAACTCAAGGCTGTAGTTGTAGCTACTCCTGTTATTTGACCCTTTAATAATCATAATCATCAGTTTCGACATACCTAAAATGAATTCCATTTTATTTAGAAAAATACCAATTAAGAATAATTGATTTTAATGTTTAGCCCGTGAGCAATAAAGAAGACAAGGACAAGGATCCGGAAGCTATCCAGGCTGCAGTTATGTTGAATCAACCGAAACACGTATATGTCAATACTCGAACATGCCTACTTTTGGGTCCTGATGTTTTTCGTATCAGACAACATTCAAACGTTCATATTGGCTTACTTTTGTTACTATTATCTAAAAAGGTACACATTCTGGCTTATATTTTCTGTAACTTTTCCTATTTTTTTATGTTCATATGAGTATTTTGGTCATGTACGGGTCGGGCTAAAGCGATCAGGATTGCTTTTCAGCCTGATTTATATGCCATGGTTGGCGTTGGCGTTAAGGTTTGATTAACCATAATTTGTTATATTCATAGAATATTATGATTCTTTCACTTATCACGGCTACAAACCCTTGGTTTGTTTCCGTTGATTTCAGGCTTCTAGCAGACTATCAATCTTAATTTAGGCATCATTTGGTCAATTTAAGTTTATTGACTTATCATTATATATTATAGATATACTGTCTATTGTGCTTCATAAGTTTTGAAATATATTTTTAATAAATCTCGCATCTACAACCGACAAAGCTCAAGATTGAACATTTAGCAATGAAATCCTTACAAAGTTTTTTGTTTTTTTTTTGTATAGGCTGCAAATGCACGCCGCCGGTAACGAGTCGAAACATAACGAGCCGTGTTGACCCATAACAGGTTATTAGTTGCCTGCTCATATGTTTACGAGTTGAATGGATAGTCTAATATGACGTGTTTTGTCATTATTAAGACTCATTCAAAGTGGAGTACGTGCTTCTGATACTGAAATCGTAACCCCTTACTCTGCACAGGTAAAGGAAAGCAAATTATATTCATAAAAGCGTATGGACTTTTTGTTTTCATAGGTAGTTTGGCCTGTTAGTATACTCGCTGGAGCTGAACAAAGTTACATCACTAGATCAAGACAACATGCCTCTTACAGCAGCCCAAGGTTATATGCGATCAGCAACAAGTGTTGCATGTTCTCGACTTCAAAAGCAGGTACATTGTTTTTGGGGTAACTGAATTGTTACACAGACCACCCATTTGCCACCTCTGCTTACTGTCACTTGATTTTGTTTCCTACACACTTCCTATTCAACGCTAGGTTTCTGAAGTAGATTATGCAGGTGCTCCTTTCGCTGCTCATCGTGATGTTGATAAGGTGCGCTAAACATTTGATGGTTCAATATATTTCATGCTTTTACTGTCCAAAATGACACTCTAATAATGGTGTGCGCTCTTAAACAGATTACATTTACTGGAAGCAGCGCCACAGGTGATAACGGCAACTGCAACTCAAAATGTCAAGGATTTCCTGTGTAAGATATTGTTCTTTTTAAGCATGAATTGCAAGGGATGTGAGGAGCACCCAAGAAGGTCGAGCGTGGCTTTCGATTAAACCAAAAAGAAAGACCTTTATCAAGTACAATATCCCCTCGTGTAGTCATGGCTCAAACGAGTACGAGTATCGATGAATCCTACTTGGATTCTTTGGTTTCCAATAAAGGTCAAGATGTAAAAACAGAAGAAACTCAAGTGAGCGATGGGTACAAAGCTGTCAAAGTTTCATATAATCGATGGAGCAGTTATGCTTGCCTGTAGTATTGACCGTGGTCTGTTGACATAAGGCGTTATATTGGGTGTTGCCAAGATACTTGGCTCGGTAGAAGACAAGACGAGCATCCAGTTAAGAGGGTTGGAGAAATGCATGCGCAACCTTCTATATCATGACAGATCTGCTGTCAAAAAAGTTTAGGTGAGTCTTTATGTGTTGCTGTGATTCCAGTAATATTATGTATTGCTCTTTTGTTTCGATTATCTTTAGAATTCTGTATTCCCTAGAGGTATGAATACGAGTGATTTGAATTATGGGTTAAAAAGGGTAATTTTGTGTGGGCATTATAATCGTTTGGGTTAACTTGAATTATACCAAAAAACTTCTGGTTTAACTACCAATCTGTTCTTGTGAGTTTAAAGAATGGTCATAATTGGTTATAAAGTTTTATGGTGGCACATCAGATTATGTGGTGCAAGCTTTGACTTAGTGTCACTTCTAATTTCATATGTGGAACTTAAATTTGCAGCATAGTCTTATCGACACTCATACCCGAGAGAAGAACATGACATGGATGGCATAGAAAGGACATGCCAAATCATGGGAAAAGGCGAATAACTGTAGTATAGTATAGGTTTACAGAGTGGTAAAACGCTTGAACCACCGAACCTATGACAAGACTACAACAGAAACCAAACAATGAAACACACTGTTTAATTAATCACAAAAGAGCCAAGTAGTAGTAAAAGAGTGATGGTAATATTAGTATTACTTTATTCCTGGTTTTATTTTTCAAGTACCCCTTGGTTCAGGGGTTAAGGAACGCGTAATGGTGGGCGTCGAAGGAAATCTGTTTGTGGATGTATCTCAGATAAGATCTCTTAGTCTTGAACTGATGTTAAGAAGAGTGACTATAAATTACCTGGATTAACTGATGTTAAGAAGCCAAAGGAAACAATAGAGCTTCTAAGATCCGCAAGTTGTTTAACCTTTCCAATGAAGATAATGTCAGGAACTACACCAACACCTAGAGAGGTATATGCATAAAGTTTAACCTTTTTTGGTCAGTATTATCATTTGAAAAAGCATCATCTGACTTGCGCGGAACTAATGCAGGTAACAAGCATCCCTCACCTTGGAAGGATTAAGTTACTGACACGGTCGTTGGAGTATATTTAACTCAAATTTTGAATGACCATTTTTCAAGGTACATCTATTATCAGAAAAGGTGAATGCAAATCTTTTACTGAATCAATATATTTTTTTAGCAATCCTCGACCTAAGTATTATCTAAGGATTCATATATTTTATTCACAACTACGAGCAGTGATTAACGCTTTAGATGATTCATGGTCAAATCATCTACAGAATCTTGGGTTTGCATATTGGTGTTTGGCTGTGCAGTAATTTTTTCTTTCGGAAAAATGGACTGTCCTGCTTCAGGTTTAGTGGGACCATAGTTGCCGTCGAAGATTCTGTATTATCTAAGTTGATCAATTCTGAATGGAGGTCCCCTGAAAGTGCATAAGCGGTTCTTTACTATCCAAAATTTGTATGTTGGATAAGCATATTTATAAGCTTGCAATTAATGTTGCCATTTACTGCAGGTTCAATGGGATGAACTATCATCAATATTACTTTCGGTTAAAGTTTCACTTGGGACCTAGAACCGTTTGTGGCATCCGACCCACCAAACGCTTGCAATAAATGGTGCCATCCGACCCACCAAACGCTTGCAATAAATAGTGCCATCCCTATTCACAATTTGTAATTTTCAGTTAGATGTAATATCTAGGCATGTCAATAAGGCAAGCCGGATTGGATCTCCTGAAATTGAACTTTACCATGATCCAAGTAAATAGACCATGGGGGTCTGATCCAACGTAGAAATAAAACTGGATCATGACCTGGATCAACCCGTTTTTATTATTTTACCTTTTTTTATGTAGAAAAAAAGAAGCTTTATAATTGGACTTTTAATGACTAAAATGGTAGACTAAATTCACAAAAGAAGGCTGGTTTATCTAAGTACACATCTTTAACCAAATCTGTCAATATTATAAAATCCAGGCCCTGGTCCTAAAATTCAGCTTTATAGTCGGTTTATCTCACTTTGTCTTCTTCATTGTGTTCTAATTTCAGCCTGCTGATATCTACCTGATAGATGAACCAAGTACGTACCTCGATTCTGATTGCTCAAAGGTTATAAAGAGATTCATAATACACGCCAAAAAGACTGCATTTTTGGTTAAACATGACTTCATAATGGCCACCTATCTAGCAGATAGGGTAATAGCAGGTATTTCGATTAAAAAAATTGTTTATAAAGGGTAGCCGTCTGTTGATTGTGTTGCTAATAGTCCTCAGTCTTTATTGAGCGGAATGAATCTCTTTCTATCAGTAAGTGCCTGCTGGTATCGTTGTTAATCTAACTATATCTTCTAACTTAAATATCCATTCTTATGATAAGAAAACCTCTGCTGATATGGTGATATGTCACAAGCAGGTCTTCAACCCCATTTGTTACAGTCAGTGTTAGGTTCAAATAGCTCTTAAGATAATTTAGTATTCACTGCTTTCTTCTAACTCTAGATGCTAATTATATAAGCAGATAATCTGCTATACATATATTTTTAGAAGCAGTCAATGCAGCAGAAAGAGCAGAGAGGAAGCGCCAGATGAGAGACCAAGTAATTATATATGTTTAGTTATATCTTTGGAACCTTGCTAAAAGTAACAGGTTAGGGGGGCAAAGCTCTATTTTTATTTCATCCAACCTTTAGAGTCATTTAATTTAAAAAATATAAGAATCTATGAAATAATGAAGTACGACTTCTTATTAATTTTTTACTTAATCCACTTGTTAGGTAGTTAAATTGGTTATAAAATATAAGTTTTTTGGTTTACGTGGACCGACCTGTTTTAACTGGGAGAAATAGGTACTAATTATGACTCCCTGCCTGTACAGTTGTACGTCATTTGATATATACTGGTTGTTAGAGTTTTGGTCCCTCTTTGTTTTAAATTATTAGCTGTTCATTGAATTAAACTTCAAACAATTATAATTCAGTTAAAATCCCATGTAACTATTTGCTATTATGGCTTTTATTTTATTTCACATATTTTTCAGCCATAACGAGTTAGTCGTGTTAAGCTATAATGAAACCTCTAGACTTAAAGAGTTAGTCACATCCACCATCACATTTGAACCCAAAATCCAAACCAGTTTATTTTGTGTCAGGTCTGTATATTCTTGTCTGTATGAATTGCCATGATCAATCTGCATATGGTGTAAATTTTCAGATGAATACTCATTATTCAGTTTAGTGCCATGCTTTGTTTTTATTGCTTGTGAATGTAATAATAATGTAATGGTGGTATGATGTAGAAACGACGAGAGGAAATGAAGAGGCTTGAGAAGGAGAAACAAGCTGAGGTAAGGAGATACATAAATCTCATGGTTGCTGAAAAAATGAATTCCAACAACAGAGATTGCGTCAGCCCACAAGACTTTACAGGAACTCGAAGAGGACTTCATGTAAAACATCCATTAAATTGTTTTCTTTATTGCTTCACGTAGTGTCCCGCAGAATTTTGTGTGGACAAAGTTCTTCAACTATCTAATGAGAGTAAGTTCAACTTCAAGAAAGTTGGACAGAACTTCCAGTTGGAATCAGTTTCAATACATTTACATATTAATGGTTTGTTTCGGATCATGTATCCAAAAATCCACACAGCAGGTGTTATACCCAACAATTCTGACCCGTTTTGTACAATATAAACTCAACTGGTAAATGATACATTGATGCTGGGAAGTTAATATTAATTTTGATGGTATAGTATCTGTGAACTAAACCATAGTATACAATTTAGTCAGAACCCCTGCATTTTTCAGAAAGGCCTTTGTATTGCAGTTACTAGAATGTCTTCGAATTGTTGGATATCTACAAAGGATAGCAGCTAATAGCGAATACGAAATGGGCCTACAGGTATCTTTAATTCTTGGACCTTTAACTACAGATTTTGCTCCAAGGTATGATCACATCACTCTAGCCATTGGAGCCCTTGGAATCGTACTTCTCTGTTAAGTGACACCAAAGGAGCGCCTTGATCTACCCAATCGTGATGATGTTTAAAACTGGTGTTGTATCATAGTATAAAATAGCTGCTCAGGCTGCTGATTTAGTAAAAGGGAACCCACATGCTCAAGAATCGGATGATGGCTATGGAAGTGCTGAAGAATCGGTTCATCAATGGCTGCAATGACTTCTGAGTATAAGTCTGCCACCATTAGTTCCTGACAAAGAAGAGTTAGGCGAAGCTCTCCAGAGAGGAAGGTGAATAAGAAGATGAGCATGATAAAAGAGTGAAAGAAGCTCATGAAAGTAGTGAAATCCCACCCATCTGAATACCCCTTTTCATCAGTTGCGAAATTTCTGAAAAAATGGAGGTTAAATCTGTAAATTTGGTGTGGTTATTTATGTTAAAATCTGTAAAAATGGAGGTGAAATCCCACCCAACTGAATACCCCTTTTCATCAGCTGTTGGTGTGTGAGAACAATAGGTTTGTGATGATTATGGTTTATTTTGTCTCAGGAATTGGTATAGGTATTTTGATATTCAGCTGATTGTATTAAATCTGCAGGCAGAGCATTAGAAGATTAAGCCTCATTCCATCGAAGATTTTACTCTTTAAAAATCGAGTGATGATCTTGATACATCATAAGCAAATATCTTCAGATATTAAATAAATAGGCCACATGACCATACGTAGACTACCAAAGATAGATTTCAAAGTTTAATTAGCAGTCTATACTACCAAATATGGCAATTTATAAAATATTTATTATGTTTTGATCATTAAGCTGACTGTAGGAGTGTTTCGAGAACATATAGCTGGGTAGTGGAATATCTAAGCACAAGTTATGGAAATATATAAGAAAAACATCAAAGTTGTTCAAAAATTTACGACTAAAGTAACATGTTTGCTTCACTTCAACGTAATTTTTTTTAAGTTTTCCTTTTTATTGGCCGTTCCTTATACATTAATTAGTTATCTCATTTTTACTACTTATATTCAGGAAGTCAACATGTTTTTTTCCCTTTGTTGTTGAATGAAATTGGAAGGAAAAAACAAAAAATCATTCGTTAAAATCATAAATGATCATTTAAGTATTTAACTATTAAATTATTTGCTTGGATAGAAAGATGTTCCAAATAGTCCACTAAAGACCGCTGTAAGGAGCGCTAAACTTGAGGCGCGACCTTTACGCTACACAATAGATTAAAGCGCGCTATGAATAATGTGTGATTTTTTGAATTCAATTCTAAAAAATAAATATTATTAAATGTAATGAAAGGTTTTTTAATTTTAATTATTATATAAAACACTTACTCTGAACTCATTATAAATATAATACTAAAATATAATAAAACAAAAGATATTTTATACTACTAATTTTGATATAAATCAAACTGCTCTAAAGCTGAAGGGAGTGGGTGTCTATCCACGGGCGACTTTTAATAACCCACCCGCGAGTGCCATTCTCCCTATTTAAAGTCACGCGCGAGTTAGTAGCAGGGAGGAAAAAAAGAGGGGCAAACTCACCCAGCGTGAGTTTATTTTTGTGGGCCCGGTTGGTTTTATTTTTTGTGTAAGGTTTATTATTGGGTGTTTTTGTGAGTGGGTGTGTTTAAATAAAAAAACAGGTATGATAGGTGAGTTGAAGTGAGTTTGGGTAAGTGTCATTACCTCCTATGGGGAGTTTGAGTGAGTTTGTTAAAAGCTGATGTAGCGCTCACGTGGAGGTGAGTGGGTTTGTTACCACTCCCCCAGTCTAAGGTACTTTTTTATGATTAACTCTTTTCCTTTTAATAACATTTTAATAACATAAAAATTGTCTAATTCAATTTCGATGAGACAAATAAGGTTGTATACTTTTAGATTTTTGTCTAATTCAAGTCATAAATACATCATTTTAGTAAAACGAAAAATTGACATCAAACAAAACACGTTTTAGAGTGGGACAAGCTATAAAAATGTTTAAAAAAAAAATTGATTAAATTTTACTTTAACAAAAACGACTCCACTGCAAAGATAAAAAAGAATTAATACACAAGCCTACCTTTAAAAAAACAAAACAAACACCCCATATTAATAAACGAAAGATTGACATGAAATTAAACAAGTCCATTGGGTGAGGTAAGCTTTAAAAATATCAAAAAATAGATTCGTTTACGTTTTATTTTAACAAAAACGATACCTACTACAATAAGTTTAAATTAATATAGAAAAGTACTATTAAAAGAATAACAAAATAAAACCGCCAATGTAAAACAACATATTGATATAGAATTAAACAAGTCTGTTTAGTGGTCCAAACACCTATAGGAATAAAAAAATAGATCCTTTTAAGTTTTCTTTTAACAAAAACGAGTACCCCTTCAAAAAAATTAAAAAAAAATACACAAACGTACTCTTATAGAAAATTAACGAAACTAACCCGCCCATTGGGCGGGTTACGCCGCTAGTATATATATATATATATATATATATATATATATATATATATATATATATATATATATATATATATATATATATATATATATATATATATATATATATATATATATATATATATATATATATATATATATATATATATATATATATATATATATATATATATATATATATATATATATATATATATATATATATATATATATATATATATATATATATATATATATATATATATATATATATATATATATATATATATATATATATATATATATATATATATATATATATATATCTGTATATATATATATAGATATATATATCTGTATATATATATATATATATATATATATATATATATATATATATATATATCTGTATATATATATATATATATATATCCGTATATATATATATCTGTATATATATATATATATATATATATATATATATACTAGCGGCGTAACCCGCCCAATGGGCGGGTTCGTTTCGTAAATCTTTTTTAAGAGTACGTTTGTGCTTTAGTTTTATGTGTTTACAGTTATAGTTTTGTTTTCCGCTTTTATTGGCCCTGACCACCATGTGATTGTGTTTTGTTTCTGTTATATATGTACATTTTTGTATCTTTATTTTTTGCATTAGTTTTGTTGTCGTATGTTATTAGTATTTCGTATTACTACAATGGGTAGTTTTTTTTGTTATATTTTTTAAAATGTACATTTTTAATGGGATTCTTTTTTTATTAAAATAAAACTTAGGCGAATTTTTTTTGATATTTTTAGTGCTCGGTCAACTCAACGAACTTGTTTTGTCCCGTGTCAATGTTTTGTTTTACTTATATTTTTTTATAATTTTTTATTGAAATAGATCGCTTATTGGCATATTTATGCCAAGTTGTTCAGATCCACGGTGGGTTAATTGGATTAATACAATTTGTTGGACCCGTCTTGTTTAATATATGTAAAGGTGGGCAAATCGGTTTTTTAAACTGGTTCGATTTAAGTGAACCGGTTTGACTTATATTGGATCCGTTTGAAACCGGTTTTTGTTAAATTAATCTGTTCATTGGTTGGATTTATGAGGAAGAAGACGCAGGTTATATTTGAGGGTGTTTTTGGTCATTTGATAATTAAAGAAGCTACTCCTCAAAATCACGTTTCCCAGCAGTAGCCCTCAACCTACTTAAAACGGTCGTGGCATTTTTTTAAATCGGTTACGGACAGTATGAGGAGCTCGAAGGAGTGTCACTTATACAAGGGATTTGACTCATGTTTAGGCTTATCAGTTTTACGCATCAATTAATTTCCTTTGGTTTTATAGTCCCAGAGTGGAAAATGATCGTTTGTAAATATTGCAACTCCATATGCTTTATTTTTTTTATTTTTTTTGTAACCGTGATTTTCGACTCATTGGCCGATTAATTCACGGGGTTTGAGCCCACCGTCACACAGACTCAAACCATCACAATCCTATACAAAGAATATAACTGTTTTATTGAAGTTTGCATTGTAGTTAGCATATAAATCTTTTAGATTTTTTATTGTTATCAAATTGTATTAGTTAAGTACATATGTTAAATGTCTTAAATAGATTGCAAAAAGTACATAGATTCATATGTTATAGATAAATCATACATTTCGAGGTTTGATATTACGTTACTACCAAAACATCCATTGACAATGGACCGGATGTAGCAAATAAACAATAGAGTTGTCCAATAATTGATTTGTATAGTTGCAACGTAGGGCACCCGTCTGGCCTTTGACTGATATACGGCCAGACCTGGTATTGTCAATAGTGGTATTGTATTTTTTTTGTCAACGCGCAATTTCTTCCTACCAAAAAAGGTTAGACGAGTTCGACTTTTCTTTACACTGATTAGCTTTGAAAAATTCTAATTTGTTTTACTAAAAGTAAAAGGGACCTGAAAGGAGAGTTTTACATGCTTCAATTATGAATCCTTCGTGAGTCCCTAGCCCTGAGGAGGCAAGGCATGCGAAATTAGAATGCGTGGTCTCAGGTTGGAATATTTGCTTTCCTTGCTTAAGGGTCAACCTTGATTACCTCCATCATGCTGGCTGACCAGGCAATAGGAGAGCCCAAGATCGGCGCTCAACCTTGTTCTGTTTTGTGAATCAAAGCTTGTAATTGCAGTTCTTTTTATTGTAATTTATTTGTCTTTCCAATCCTATTTCTTATCTTCATGTACTCAGGTCTCTATAGGTAAATTTTTATGATTTGACTGTGATCTCTTTGAGTTATTATTTGGGTGCATTCGCTTAAGAACTATGTTGGTACTGAGGATTACTTTTGTCGGTTTGAGTATAAGGCTGCTACTGGTGGGTTCACTCCTGTTTGAGTTGTAGTGTCAGTTATAGACACCGATAATCAGCTGAGCTTGGATTACTAAATGGAACAGTCCCATGATTCTCTTTATGGATTGGAAATCCCGGAGATGTTTAAAAATCTTGGCTTTCCCAAGAAAACTCTTCAAGTTCCACCACTGAAGCTTGTTCCAGCTCCTCAGCGAAACAGTACTACCATGATCTTAAGCACTTAACTGCCATTTATATTTATCAATATGAGGGACACAAATATAAAGGCATTAATCAAAGGAATCTTCTTCACCTCTGTAGTGAACAGACCAAAGCACAAATTAAACCAACAGTTTCTGTATTTAAATATTAGCTTCAGGGGACATCATTGTTCCTGTTAAGTGTGC